>VYZT01002784.1:161816-176979 GCA_013400735.1 Pomatostomus ruficeps
CGCCGGGAGAAGCCAATCCCGGGCGCGGTTATTCCGGAGGCTCCGGCGGAGGCCGGGCCGGGATGCGGGGCAGGCCCCGGGCGGCGGGGGGAGCGGGGATTTTCCCTGGGAAAGGGAAACTTGGCGCTCTGGCGCGTTTTCGCGAGGCGCTCATGCAGCCGCTGTGGGCGCCCCGGCCGTGCCTCGGGAGGAGCGCCCAGCAGTGGGAATGCCGCCTTCGCTCTAGGAAATCGCGGGGGCGCGTTTGACACCGGCACTGGGGAGGGTGCTTGCTAGCAAAGGTTTTCCCTCCCTCTCTTCAGGCAGAGCCTGTGGGCTGGCAGCTCAGTTCGTCTGACCCAGCGGTGGCATTACCAGGTCTTCCATGGAAAGCCAAGCGCTTGCAGGGCGAGCAAGGGAAATTCCCGCCTGTCAAAGGCAAAGTTGGATGCCAGGCAGGACGAGCGTAGCCTCAGGTACACTGTATCAAGCCACTTTTGAATACATTTCTTGAACATGCTAACAGGGCACATACATTCCAATAAAGTTAACTATCAGCCTGTTCTTTTACATAATACTTTTCCAAACATATTAAACCCCAAGTATTAATTTAGAGATCAACCTTTAGAAGTAACCATTGCCAAAACCACTTCAATATTATCTGAAATAACTTTTCTTTTGAAGCATCAAGCTACAAACCTGTTACAGGACTCATTTCCCTATAGCAGGACAGCAGAGCAAAAAGCTCGAGGGGGGCGTTTCTAGCATAGCTGAAATGAGAAACCTTGTTGGGTCTTGCCTACAGCTTCATCTCCTATAGCAAAAAAATAGAGAAAATAAAAAGAAAAAAACACTTTAGATGGGCAGTTACATAACTCTTGTGAGCTGACCTAAAGACTAAATTAGGAATTCCAGGAATACAAGAAAATTCCCAGTCAGAGTTATTTACACTTGGATATTGTGCCTGTGAGGACTGCAATCAGAAATCTCACCCTAAGTCTTCTTTTCCTTGCTGGCAGGGATATACTTCTCATTCTCTCCAACCTGTTGCTTTTATGGCTAGGATATAATTTAAGACAACTTTTGTTATTTTACCAAGTGTCAGATTTGTTGTGTATCTTACATGTTTAATTATATATTGTAATTCACAAGTCGATTTCAGAGTTTTAAATAGTTTTTCTATTAAGATTCTGTAGCTACGAGCATTAGGTCGTTTCTCGGTCAGTATTACTGTAGAGGACAAGCCTTTAAGCAAGCTACTTCAATGTTTTAGCTTTACAGTACCTTTATCTTTCTCCCCATCTCTCAATTCCTTCATCACAAAAACTTTAATCTTCCTCTCAGATTATTCAAAATACTACTGTTAATATTTATGCTAAACTTTCTGTGTTTACTCTCTTCGCCAGCCCTATAGATTTTTTCTTTCTAACTTCCCTTTCTCTCACTAGCAATTGAAAAAAACTTCAAAAATAAATAGAGCTGTTGGGGTTTTAAGTCCTAGTGGCTTCTAAATCAAAACCTTTATGTCTCTGCTCCTCTAGCCCCCATAGAGAAATAAACAAGTACTTCAGTGGAAAAAAGGTGGCCTTCACCCTTTTATTAGAATTAGGCAGCCAATGGTAGTACTTCCTTAATAAAGCTGTCAACACCAGTGTAACACTGTGAAGTGCTCTCAGCTCTCGATAGTGTGAATGGCAGTGTCATAAGTTGAGATCCCAAGCTTAGAATCATAAATCACATGAATGACCGAAAATAGGATCATGTGACTGGTTATTCTGCTGCTCAAAAGGACATTGACGCTCAGGAACACTTAATGTTAGGATGGGTCCTTTTAGAATTCAGAAAACAAATAGGTTGCATAAATGTACAGAATTCAATGGTGATTTTTGTTTTGGGCTTCATTTTCTTAAACATGTCATTGTCTCATCAGTTTTGGAGATGGCTTTTACACAGTGTTAATTTTTATTTCCATCAAAACTTCTGACATTTTACATCACCACCCTGAAATCCTGCTATTGTTTCAAGCAAACATAATTTCAGCAGGTTTTATACATTTTATGGTATCTTTATTTTCTCAGCAGCACTGCTTCACAAGGTAATTGTATGATATTGGTCATAGTGTATTGGTCACTCTTTCAAAACGTTGGGTTTGGTGAGAGTGAAAGAATACTTTGTCCTTCCTTTCCTTTTTTTTTTTTAATATATACTTTTCTTCAGATGTCTCATGTACTGCAGATTTAGAACACATGCATTTTTTAATGTTCTTGGCTCCCACAGAACTATAGGGATTTATCCTACCTTAAGATTCACCACGTGTGTGTCTTGTAACTCATTGGAACCTGTGGAGGGAGAAGTTCTGTATACTCAAAACAAGGACACTCATCCTTTATCCTTCTGTAAGTGTGGAATAAAATTTTGCAAAAAAACTCTAACAGAGGAAATCAGTTGCTGTGCATTCCTGTACCTTGTTTATCCATGCAAGTTGCTGCAGAGGTATTGAGGTCAGGGCTGAAATGACCCATTGAATCATTTAGGTTGGAAAAGACCTCTAAGATCATTGAGTGCAACCATTCCCCCAGCACTGCCAAGCCCACCACTAACCCATGTTCCTCAGTGCCACATCTACATGGCTTAAATCCCTCCAGGGATCCCGTACGGTTCAAACTGGGGAGCTCTGCTTGTTTCATTGTGCTGTTGTGTGGCAGTTTGAGGGTTTGTGTGAGCTGGAATGAACACTGGAACTCCTGCAGGGAGCAGCTATGCTGTGCACCTGCACATCTGAAACGCTGCAGATGCAAAGGAAGTACCCGGAAGCAGATGGTTTCTCTCATGGCCTAGCAGAGACAGATGTCAACCAGGATATCGTTATAAATCTTTTTAGATTAGGACAAAATTTAATTCTTTGACAGTGCTTGAGAACAATTGTGTCCAAGGACATGGATCAGGAACAGAAGCTGGGATTCTGCATATAAACCTTTCAAATTGTGATAAACGACTACAAATAAGGATCTGATTGCTAATTAAATGTGCAAATAATCTGCTTTGTTAAATGGAAATCTGTTGGCAGCTAGAATGTTCTACTTTTACTATGTCCTAAGAGTTTACCTGGCAGCTGGGTACTACTGATGTAAATTGAGTAAACCTGCAGTTAAGGCATCAAAATGCTCATTTCTGAAACTATTTTCATTGCTGTTTCCTCAGACACCTACATCTGTGTCTCTTTACCACAATGACAGCCACAAGTACACTGTTAATTGATGAATCCCTAATGACAGTACTGAAATCTGTCATGAAATAGGAGGCATCAAAGGAGAACATTTAAAAACTGAGCTGACTGAAAAATTCTTTTTCTACCACATCATCTTTTTCATTGAGAAACTTATAAAGCATATTTTTCGGGTACTCCTGGCAGTGCACAATTTTAGGTTTTAGCAAAGGTTTACTGCATTTTCTTTTGAGAGATCCGAAGTTTGTATCGTGATAGGCAGAGGTCAGTGTGTGAATCTAGGCGCTGAGATTTGTGAGTTGGAGTTTAAAGGGTAGTCTGTAAAGATCACTTTCAAAGAAGGAGGGTGATACAGGAGCTCCTCAAGGCTCCTTAAATAGCCATTTAAAGCCAGCTGCAGGTTTTGATGACCAGGTGGAACTCATTTCACCTGACTGCATAAGGCAGCACTGAGGCCTCGTTGCAGTTTCCTGTAGAGTAGTTTAGTGGAGAGGAGTCTTCAGGAGAGAAAGAAATCAATTATAGTTGTAGAAACGTGTCCTTATGCGGTTTCTAAAGTCCATGACGGGGAAGATATATGCTAAGGTCTTTAGGAACCATTCGATGGGTGAAGGTCTGGCCGTGAATGGCTTTGAAATGGGTCTTAATGTCTCTACTGACTTTGGGCAGCACATTCATTGCAGACCCCAGACACTTCGGCTCCTGAAATAGACAAGTGGGTCTGCACAACCTGGAGTTTCTGAGCTTTGGGCAGCAGGTTCGTGGCAGACCCCACACAGTTTGGCTCCTGAAACAGGCAAGTTGTGTCTGAACAAGCCTGAACTACTGAACTTCGGGGTAAAATAGTGGGTTGAGGGGGGAATATGTGGTAGATGGTTCGGGAAGGCTCCACCTTCCTGTTACCTCAGCCAATAGAGAAAGGAAGGGGCCACCAGGCGGCCGGGAATTAGGATAAAAGGAGGCTGCGCCCTCCCGAACCTCGGGCGGGGAAGGTCTGCGGGCGGGTGTCCCGGTGATGGCTTTTTCTCCCTTTATTCGAATAAAATTGCAAGATTATTCTGTCTCCTTTATGGGCACTGGCCTTTCATATCGTGATTTTCCGTACATCCAGAAGAAGCACGTAAGTAGCTTAAGTAATACAAAAAGGTGAGTGTTTTCAGTACTGCTAGTTAGTAAGTAAGGTGCTGAAAGTGAATGTAGTAGTTAGAGCTGTTTTAAAAATGTATATTCATTATCTTTTCCATTTGTTTTTAGCGAGATTAACGCAGTAGATATGCACTTACTTGATTTTTTGATTGTAGAGCTTAGAAGGAGTGTAGTGTTCTCTTTGAAGGTTTGTGCTGTTAGATACTTTTTACTAGGATTTTTTCACTGTAGGATTAACTGTCTGTGTTGTCCCTGGGTTGGCTTTAAAGGTAGTTGGAATTGGGAGCTGCTTCTTGATTTTAGGAAAATTTATAGGTTATTCTTAAATAAGGACTAAGTAGCTCTTAGGGAAAAGAGAAAGGCAAGGGATACCACACGAGGATTTTGAAGCAAAGGTGTTCTTTTTGTTTGTTCAATTAAGAAGTAAAAAACTTACTTGGGGATGTCTAGATTCTTACTGTGAGATAATGGGCATCCTGCTAGAACTGAATTCTATTATTGTTGTTCTCTTTTTTCTTTGATGGTAGAACATGTAGATAACTGAGTTTTGGTGTTGTGAGACAAGACTGTCTGTTGGAAGGGATATCTGTGTAGTTACAGCCACAGGATTTTCTTGGTAAGGGTGGATATAGGATTAGGGGTAACTTCTACCCTTTTTGAAGTCTTTGCTGCTCTTACTCAAGTCAGGGGTAGGCATATGCTATGCAAAAACCAGGTGCGTGTTCAAAGTGAGAGGGAATATATGTGCTCCTGTCTTTAGGAGGGGTGAAGGTACGGCTGTTAACAGCTTTGAAATGGGTCCTAATGGATCTACTGACTTCGGGCAGCAGGTTCGTTGCAGAACTCAGACAGTCTGGCTCCTGAAACAGGTCTGAACAAACCTGAACTTCTGAACTTTGGGGTAAAATAGTGGGTTCGGGGGCAATATGGGGTAGTCGGTTCGGGAAGGCTGCACCCTCCTGGTACCTCCGCCAAGGGGGAAAGGAAGGGGGCACCATGCGGCCGGGAATTAGGATAAAAGGAGGCTGCGCCCTCCCAAACCCCGAGAGAGAAAACCCGCGGGCGTGTACCCCAGTGAACTCTCTTTCCTTTTATTCGAATAAAGTTGTAGGACTCTTCTCTCTCCTTTATGGTCACTGGATTTTCATAGTGTGATTTTAAGCCTCTGGTAAAAGTTTGGTAAGGAGTGGGAAAAATCAATGTATTACCTAATTCTGAATACTGGATAGAACAGCACTTCAGAATAATTAAAACTCTTCAGGGAGTCTGAATGTACAAAATAAAAGTAAGTTATTAATTTATCTGTTGCTAATTCTTGAACTGTAGTAGGGAGGGAATCCTCCTGACTGAAAAGCAACTTAGATAGTCAAGAGTAATTGCAAACCATAAACAATAGACTTGGAGGGCTTGCCCATGGAGTCCTACTAAACTTTTTAAACCGTAGCTTTGGGGCTGCTTTCAGTCCTCAGCTAGCTATAAAACTAGGCAACACTGGGACCCCTTAAACTTTAGAGAAAACATAGAACATCCCCTTGGTTATTAGAGTTCATTTAAGCACCTCTGAAAATTGAGCTGGAAATCCTGTCTTACCTAAAGCGGGCATCCATGTATCAGTTGTAAGCAGCATATGGAATGAATCCCTAAAATGTTCCGTGTTGATTCAGTATTGGCGTGCGCCAGGCGATGCAGAGCACGGCCGAGCAGCGGCTGTGCCCGGTGCGCCCACCCCGCTCGTTGTTCCTCCGTGCAGAAAGGTCCTGCTGCCCTCCTGTGGTCCTTCCCAGTGTCGCGGGTTTGCTCTGGTGCTGCTGGAACACTGATTTTCCTTTAAAGCGGAGTTTTTAGCTGCCTATAAAGTAGAAGATGCCCTTATTCTGGTAGGAAAGAGCTAGTTACAGTATATGGAATATTTTTTGGTGATAAAATTAGCCTTGTGGATGACAGGAGAGCAGTGGATGTCACTTATCTCAGCTTTTGTAAAGCTTTTCGTCACATGACCTCCAGTATTCATCTGTCCAAGTTAGGATTTCATGCTCTGAATGGGTAACTAATCAGATGAATGGAAAACTGGATGATGAGCATGGGAGAGTGTTCACTACTCTATACAAGTGCTGGTAATAGAAAAAATATCCCAGGGATCCATACTGAGACTCGTTCTGTTTAACAGCTTTATCAGCTGTTTAGAAAGGTTTGCAGGTGGCAAGAAAATGGGGTAGGGCCCAGTGACATGCTGCATGACAAGGCTGCCACTTGGATCTAGACAGTACTGGCAGGAACATGCTTTTATGAATCTTGTTTGTAATATCTGAACATATTCTAGAGATCTGGTGTCTCCTGTGCTGTCTTGAACATATTGAGACATTTGTTTTGTAAATATAAACAATGTAATATGCCAAGCCAGCTAGTTGACTCTTTGTCTGATAAAAAATATGAATTATAATTTGTTGCATTACAAAATTTGTAGTGAAACTAAACCCATTATTCAGTCTTTTGTCAGTATTGGCTTCAATAACTAGACCTCAAATTTCCACTGAGGTAATAGCCAAGTAATCATGAAACTGAAAACGAGTTCATGAGTTCAATTCTTTATAATTCTCTACTGTTAACTGAGACTAAAACTCACCTGACAAATTTGAAAAAAAAATTATTTTTTTAGTGCTAGTAATACATTACATTTTTAAAGTGAACCTTCTTCCCTTTGCTTTTAGCTGAATACATGCAGAAGAAAGATTGGAGTTCAGCACATGTGTAAAAGAAATTTATTACTGTGTAAACTTGATCAGTACCATACAGCTTGTGCAAATGGTTGTCTTGTGACTCTCTGAAGTATGATGGAGTAACTCCTAATGTCACTGAATTCTGTAAATGGTGTAGTTGAGAACTTGATTACTGCAGCACATGTATTTTAACTCAGATAATCTGCTCTAGACCAGGAATCTCGTTGGTCTGTGCAGTGCATCTCCAGAGAGGCTCTGTGTGACTGCTGTACCTGCCATAAGGATTTCGGCAGGGCACTGTTTGTAAAACTGCTGAACCAGAGGAGTTTTGTGTGTATGTGGCCTAAAGTATCTCCTGAGGACTGATTCGAGGTGAACTCTGTGGGATTCAGCAGTCATTTGGCTAAAGTACTTTGGGTAATCTGAGAGCCACACAGACAGGCTGTGGCTGTTCAGCCCATCTCTGGGACTGACAGTATCCGAGAGGGAGTGAAGGCAGAACAGGGATGTGGCTGTCTGCCAGGGATTTTAGGAGGCCACAGGAGAGAGGTTTTGTTTTATTGGTGTTTTGTGGTAATTTGGACCTGTCTGCTTAAACTTAGTTGAAATAATTCTTTGAATCTGGGCCTAAACAAATGAAGTTTCTTTGGACCTTGACTCTGAGCTGAAGTCAAATATTTAACATCTGCTTACAAGTGGTCAGTTACTATGATAAGATGAACTTTTAAAGAGTTGCAAGTGTTCTGACTTGCATTTCTTGGACAGCTTCACTTCTGTAAAAGTTTTTTACCAGTCACAAAATGGAATAATATGGTGAAATGAAAGGTAAGGGCCTTTATCATTGTTACCTGTGGAAACATCACTGAAACAGTAATATGCAGCCTAACTGTGCACTACTGGTTGTCTGCTCAATGATTGAGGATTACTGCATACAATAGACTAGATCTGTGCAAGGGAAATGAGAAACTTGAGTCTTAGCAAAACATTTCCTGGCAGATAACATACTATCACTTTTTCGAAAATTAATTCTAATGTGCTTCCTAGGCAACAGAATCAACTGTGTGGTATTATTTCCATGGCACTTGTTTAGTTTTCTATTGGTGCTATAAACTGGTAGTTTTTCAGATATTTGTAGTTGAGCTTATATTTTGTAATGCTTTGGAATACTAAAATTGACCTTAGTATGAGATTAACTGCTGACTTTTAGTGAACTTCTGTTATTCACAAAAAATGATATATTAAATATTTGTTCTATCCAACTAGGCATGCAATACCTATACAGATTTTATCACTGTCCCCTAATGGTTCCCCACAGACATATAGAAATTAGGATTGCATTTTGGCTATATACTGGATTTGATTGTTTAGCTGCTTTATTGCTTTTACTGTTCCTACTACGGACTGTTTTCCTTTTTTTTTTTCAAATTCCTCCAATAGTTACTTTTTCCTCTAGTCCTTGTCAGTTGAGGTATTTAATGCCTAAATTGGAAAGCTGCTTGAATTGTGTGTGTGTACATGCATGGGGTTTTGTGTGTTTGGGGCTTTTTTTAAGTAGCACTTAATAAAAGAAAAGTGTGCCCCTTGATTATGGCTCTGAAGAAACTCTTTTGGCTTCTCCTGTTTGGAAGTTAGGAACAATGAAATAAATTCTACTGAATTTAGTAAAAAGGAAAACACTTGTCTTTCATGTTTTTGTATGAGCCTCTTTTATCAGTTTCAGAGCAGTTAGATGGAGGAGGTGTGTGTATGTATATATAAAGTAGATACATACAGTGCCACCCCTCTAGTTCAGAAGAGGCAGTTTGTAGCACAAATTCTTCCAAACTTCATGGTATCATTAAATCTACTTCTGCAAAAAGGAGATTTGACTACTCACAAGAGGGCACTGCAGCTTTATTTTTATGTATGCTATTGTGAGCCACGAGATCAGCAACACAAGAGCAAATAATATTCTAGTTTTAAAACTAAGGTCTTATCAGTATAGATTGCCAGGTTGGTGGTTGTTTTTTTTGTTTGTTTGGGGTTTTTTTTAGAAATTAAGGTTTTGGAAGTAATATAGAAATTAGACTTGTGAGCTTTGAATGGCATGTCCTTTTGTCAGCTTCAGGGTCAGAGTATTGTAGCTGGTGATGGCTGAGCGAGACAAGTAAGATAAAGAAAGCTGTGATCTCATTCAAAAAAAAAAAAGGGAAGACTGTCTGACCATAATGAACTAATTTATTTACTTATCAAAGCCTTAAGTGTCATTAGACAGCTCAGTAGGCAAGTCATCATGAGAGGAGTGTTCACTTAGTAAAGATTAATTATAGCCTTCAGCATATTGAGTTTATTATGTCCAATAAGGATGTCAAACAGCTGGAGGAACATGTTTGTCTTTACACTTGATAGCATTCTCTTGCCTCAAGGTTTGACTCCTAAAAGAATAATTAGTTGATGTGGGTGAATTGTTTCTAATTCTGCAAACTGTTTTTTGGTGTGTATTTAATTCTGTACTTGTAGAACAAAATTGAGTATTGGATTGTATGCCGAAGTTGTGAATACATAACTCTAATAGTGCATGAACTGTAAAGCACAGTGGGGTTTTGTGTTTCTTTTATTTTTTAATTGGTTGACTTTAATCCATGCATTTCTTGTATTTAAGAACAATTATTGAATAATTTTTGTTCTAAGATGTTTTTTCTCACTGGAAATATGAAAGACTGGCAGCTCACAAATTGTTCTTATGATTTCTACCATCCAAATCAGACACCTTTCAGCATCTTTATTTCAAGAACTTTGCTATGTATTGTCTATGTCTAGAACATGTCCATGTCATAGATCCCCCAGTAATAAAAAAACAAACCACAAACAACAAAAACCCAAATAAAATTCAAACAACAACAAAAACCACCAGATCAGTCTTTCTTTGAAATTAAGTGGTAAGGTATGATTAGATACTGTTACAACAACAAAACTTTAGACTGCAATAGACTTGCGCTGGCTTGTGGTCTGGCTTTCTCCTTGTTTTGCTCTGCAGTTTCTGATTCCTGAGGTCCGGGGTCAGGCTGTTGTTACTGTCATGTCGTGCTGGAATGTGTAGAACTTTGTTCTCTCATGTTAGAATGGGATTCTTGTGAGATTTATAACATGTATTAAGCAGAGGGTTCTTGTTCACTCTTGAAGAGAAGGATTTATTAAGTGAGAACTGACCAAATGTGTGTATGTACAGCAAACAATGTCACCAATTAGGTAATATTTTCTTTTGGCAAATAGAAAAAAGCTTAGAATTTCAGGAATTTTATCATGCCATATTGTAGGCTTGCTATTTTTTTCTTCCTCACCTGGCAAATGGCAGAAATTTGGCATTTAACAATTTAGTGCAACAGACTTATTACTGGGGTTAAAAAAGCATGCACACAAATCTTAGAGTGACAACTCTCTTTAAGAATTCTAAAAGCTTAGTTCTTAAACTTAGTTCAGTGAGATTTTCAAGTACTGTAACATATTTACTTTTTGTTTTTTCTTTCAGCCAGCCAAACACAGATTGTGTTTTTTAAGAGAGAACAGATTGTCGTGGTTCCTTCTCCTTAGTGTACAGAAACACAGACATATTTGACAGCAGCAGAACAGCACGTTAGGATGGAGGCACAGAGATAGCTTGAGAGAACACTCATCAATCTATGCTTTTTTATTCTTTTGAGTTAATAAAAGCCAGTAGATATTTCTTTAAGAGCATACTGCTAAATTAATCCTTTATATCTATTAATGAAAAATAATTAGGAAATAGTATCTTTTCATATTGCTATTTGAAGCTTAAAGAAGATGTACTTGACAGGAATTTAATTTAAAAATCTTTTAAGAGTGCTTAGCTGGGCTAGGCAGACTTCTTAAAGAAGCATAATATAGATAATGTTATCAGTCTTGTTTAGCCATTCAAATTAAAAAATCTGATAAATACAGGGGTGACAGTATATACTTTATGTGCCATTGGAAGTTTTAACACTTGCTTTGTATTTTCACTGAAAATGCAGAACACAGTAGCAGGGAAGAAAGTAATATAATAAGTACACACAAAATTTAAGTATCTTGATTGTGTACCTACAAAGTAATTACTGTTTCTTGTTGCTGCCTGGAAATGCTTGAGCAGGTGGATCTGGCTGCTGGCTATCACACTCCAGTCACTGGGAGGTAACACACATAACAGCATCAGCTAAATGCATGACAGAAGGTGAGTCTCCAGAACATGTCAGTGGGCCTTGTCCTCAGTGTGCACTGCTGAGCAAACATTGTCACTGGAGCAGGGGACAGCTCTGTTTTATGTTATGGAAACCCTCTCCAGGTGTGCTAAGCAAACAGTGTGCATGTCCTGCTTGCTGTGGGAAGATGTGGCTGTTTCTGATACAAAATTTCTCCATGCAGGGGTTCATACTGAAGTTTTCAGGATTTTCTATAAGAAGTTGAGTCTTCCTGCTCAAAACCAGTTGTAGGTGTAATATTTTACTGTGTATTGTAGTCACAGCATGAAGTCAAGCCATCATGTATTACTGTATGATTCATTGAAGTAGCCTGAAATGTTAAAACACTGGGTTTTGCTTTCCAGTAAATCTGTATTTTTAGGGGTCACATCTGCAAAACCTTGTAATTTGTTATCTGTGGTAATGAGGAAAAACTCTTAAAGTTTTGCTGTTTGATTAGATGGTGTAGAGGCTTGCTTTGTATATTAGATAATTTAGTTTTGAATAATATTTTTATAATCTTTTAAGTTACCGTAAGTGCCAGAGCAGTTCCATGCTTGAGCTAGGTATGATAAATGTTAGACTGAGGAGGACCTTGTATGTGGGCAAATTCACCTCTTCATAAAAAGACTCTGGGGAAATGTTTCTATGCTACTTGAATACATGTGTTCTTCTTAAATGAAGAAACATGAAATCTTTAGAAGTCTCAAAGTTTGTGTAAATTTTTCATTGTAAAAAATCAATTAGAACAAATTCCCATGAGAAATTGGGATGAAGATAAAAATGATCCTTATTCTCTAGAGAAAGCATGACAAGGGTCATATAAATCATTGTAGAGTCAATTGAAATGGAATGTAGCTAAAGCTGTGAAGAGCTCTTCCAGAAGAGCTGTGCTAGGTGAATTGGGAATTCAGATTCATGTGTTCTGTGACTTCTTAGGCTGGTATCTCTTCATACTTGTGACTTTGCTCAGTCTATCTTAAGTAAATTGGGACCCCAAAACTTTTGCTCTCTCTTGTCTTTACAGTGAGATTGTTCAGCTAGATTCAAGGCACTGTTTGCACTATTACCACTTTATCATGTAAATTATAATTTATTCAAGTGCTGGATGCTTTTCAAGAATTGTGCTGGAAAATTCCTTCAAGAGTTTGGAATGTTTCTTCCATTACTGGCTTGAGTATCTGTAATTTATGTAGCTGACTGTTCATGGCTAACTGGCTTACTCTAGTCACTGCGCCTTGGTTTCTTCCAACCATAGAACTCTGTTGGACTAACCTGCCACACCTGTGGTCTGCATGGTTTAGAAGCATATTTGACTTTCATCTTCAGACTTTGCATGGAACTTGCTAAAAACTTAGGTATAACGTTTTCTTCTGGTTTTAGGGGAGATAGAAGGAAGATAGTCCATTCAAACTGGGAGAAGCACAGTGAAACTGAGAATGCTTTGTAAATGGGGTCTGCTAGGAAGCCTTGAAATATTGGAGATGATGGACTAGGTAGGAGATTCATTAGATGGTCTCCCTTGCTGTCAGGAGAAATAAAGGGTACAAAAACATTCCATTAGAACAGTACAATATAATGAATAAGGTGTTCCAATGTAGACTTTTTCTTCTGCTTTCAGCATGCTTCTGTAGAAGTACTTGGCAAGTAATAATCTGTCTAATAAGCAGACAAAGAAAACGTTGTCTTTTAGTTCATTTACAAAAAGTGTTTAGTTAATCTGTTAAAAATTAGTGAAGTGGCCTACTGCATGGTTAAGTTTGGAATACATTCTCATTTGTCTGGCTGTTAGGTCCCTCCAGTTTTGAAAAGGAAGTATGGGATAGAAAACCAGTTTTGTTGCTATATGAACAATAACTTGGTGCAAGTGAATAGAAGTTGTTGGAGTTTGTAGCACATCAGTATCTGGACTCTTTCCCAGGGGCTAAGCCAGACTGGAGTGGAGGGAGGTCAGAAACTTAGAGAATGGGATGCAAGTATAATCAATAACACCTCAAGCCTTTTTAAAATACTTCTGCATAAAGTGTTTCTGCATTTATTGTCAGTGGCTACTAAAACAAGCTGGGCATTAGCACTTGAGTTGAATGATTTCCTAATTTGAAGCAACCTGTATAGAAAATTTTCAGTATTTTGAGGGATGTAATGAAGAGCCTTACAGAAAAAAAAGCATTGTCTTTCAACAGATGAGGGAAGTAAATGTGTTAAATAAAGAGATGTTTGAAAGAAATACCTGACCCTGAAGGCCGGCAAACGTGGTTGCAATAGTGGGCAAACACAAAACTGAACTAAAAGTAGAATGCTGTGAGACCGCAGTAGTCCTAAGTAGCAGGACAGTGTAATTACCTAGGCATCTCTTACCCTTAAATATTTAAGACCGTGTCATCTCTGAGCATGTCTTATATTTAATCTAAGCTGTGATTAATCCTGAAAAATCATAGTCGTCAGCTGCTGCTCTTGTGGCTACCACAGACTGTATAATATTGCACCATCAACACAGTATTCAGCTACCATCTAGTGGAGGGTTTGAGATAGTGTCCTGAAAATGCAGATCAGTGAGAACTCCAGAATAATTCGTACTTGTCCAGGCATTGCACTTTGAGGAATTGCTGATATTTTTATCAGACTGTAGTCCTTGCAAGTAAGACCAGATTAGCTACTAAAGCCAGCTTGAAAGGAGGAAGGATACTGAAGTGGATGAAGCATACAAATGGTGAAACACAAGCATAGAATTGTATTCCTGGGGTTTTCTTATAAAACAAAAAACTATCTTTGTACCATTAGAATTTGAATGCCTCCCTCTTCCAGTCTTGTATTTAAACGTGGGCATGCTGTGTTAAGTAAGTTCAGAAGCAGATGAAAATTCTGAAGGCTCCACTTGTGATTGTGTGGACCTCATTCTGACAACTACATGTAACTGTAAGCCAAGCTCACTCCAAAAGCCCTTAGGCTGGATGTTCCAGTGTTACCAGTATAGCCAAGATGACTGAACTGAGGTGAAACTCAGCCTGGTTTAGGGGATTTGGCTGAAATGCACTGTTTGTGTAGTAGGAAGAGAAAATTTAGTCCCATACCGTGTTTAAAGCACAGTGACAGAGTAATTGCAAGATGTTCCAGCACAGCTATAGTTCTTACCTGCCTAATCCTCATATTTCCATTCAGGTGCCTTTTTTTTTTTTCTCTTCTGGAGTGGCTGTATTCTACATGCACTTTGATTGCCCGAGGTTAAACTAGCTCTAGCCTGAGGATGGAAATGGTTCTGGAACTCTCCTCCTAAATCCCTTTCTGACTTGATAGATGGGTGCCCTACAATTATCAAGGTTCATCAGAGGTTGTCCTCTCTAGATTCCTGAGTATATTATGGAGAATTGCAGCTCAGCTTCAATACATTGCTGATTGAGGGCTGTGCAGGAGGGAGGATTTCCCCCAGTCAAATCTGTCTGTGTGGAAGCCCACAGGATACATGGATGGCTGTAAGATCCAGTATTATTGAGCACTGCTCTAGGACAGAGTTCTGTGGAATACACCTTTGCAGTTAACTGTTCAAAAATTGAGAAGACAGTTTTTCTCATGGAAAAACAAACACTAGAGGTCCATCTGTACGTGAGGGTACTACTGGCCTGTAGCTAGTTTGTATGGATAGATGACAGTGTGGGCCAGTACCTTTGAACTCACTATATATCACTTACTAGAAAATTCCTTGTGGATTAGGAGGCAAGCTAGTTTGTTGGTTTAGAATCTGGTAGAGATGTGCTATTTGACAGGCCTGGGTTTTAAGTATATGTATTCAGGCTTGTTTTCAGCTGAAAACTTCAAGATACTTCAGACTTGAGAGACTTAGCTTTTTTGGGGGGGAGGGGGAAGGGTGTTTGGGTTATTTTTCT
>VYZT01002785.1:0-11647 GCA_013400735.1 Pomatostomus ruficeps
TGATGGGATGTGTGCAGCCTCTCAGACCTGGGGCTTTGTTCCTGCTTATTTCCTATCACCCCTGTGGGTCATAATAACCTTTCTTTCTTCTTTTTTTTCCCAGAACTGTCTCATCTGTACTTCAAGAACTTCCTGTAGGAAATTTTTAGACTGCTGGTGGCAGCCCCATGGAATGAGTCAGCTCCGTGCTGCTTTCACTCTGGTGAATGAAGGGATTCTGGAGGCATAATTTCCTTATTACTGAAGCCTGGGTTTGACAAAATTGTAGAATTCGCTGCTTTCTCGTAGATATGTGTGTCTAATTGACAGAGAGAAAACACCAAAGCCTCGTGTGAATCAGAATCCCAGAATCATTAAGGTTGGGAAAAAACCTCCAGGATCATTGAGCCCAACCTGTGCTTGACCCAGCCCAGGCCACTGAGAGCCACATCCACTCATTCCTGGGACACCTCCAGGGATGGGGACTCCAAACCTCCCTGGGCAGCCCCTGCCAAGGCCTGAGCACCCTTTCCATGGGGAAATTCCTGCTGATGTCCAACCTGAGCCTCCCCTGGGCAGCCTGAGGCCGTTCCCTCTCCTCCTGTCCCTGTTCCCTGGCAGCAGAGCCCAACCCCCCCGGCTGCCCCCTCCTGTCAGGGAGTTGTGCAGAGCCAGAAGGGCCCCCCTGAGCCTCCTTTGCTCCAGGCTGAGCCCCTTTCCCACCTCCCTCAGGAGTTCTCCCCTTCCTAGCTCCGTTCCCTCCTCTCAGGCCTCAAGGTGCAGCTCAGAGGGACCACAGTGCTGATGAATTGGGTGCCCCAGCTTCTGCCACAGCAGGAACACAAGAGCAGCAATTCTCTGGTTAATTATTCTGATACCTCCCTTTCTTAAGCGGCTCTGAGTGTATCTTTTAAGGGAAAAAAAAATTTAAGTCTTGCATCCCATAGGTTATTTCCCAGAGAAATACCAGAAATAGCTTTCCTCTGAGAATTAGCCTTTCTGCAGTAATTTCTCTGTATAAAATGCAAATCCACTGTCCAGGCCCCAAACACACCCACACTGGAATGGCATCACTGCTGGTGCAGTCCTGGCTGTGCTGCTGGGATTCTTCAGCCTTTTCCAGCTCCAGCACTCAGCAACAAGCCTGAAACTCCTCACCTTAGTCCTGCTCATGTTTTCCCTTTCTTTGAGGCTTTGAAGAGCTGAAAGATCACCTCTCTCAAAGTACTTGACAAAAGTATCTCTGCTCTGTGAGAAGGTAACTCCTGCACTCCTCATCTGAAGCGTTTTTCCATCTGCCTGATCTTTTCATGTCTCTTTATTTTCTTTCCCAGAAAATTCACCTTCATCCTCTTTTTTGTTTCATGACCTGCATCCGACACATTTGTGGCCTACTCAGCTGTGGGAGGCATCTCTGGGGTGCCGTGTCCAGCTCTGGATCCTGAGGAAAAGGGATCCAGGGATCTCCTGGAGTGGGGCCAGCACAGACTGTGAGGATGAGGAGCCCTGGAACATCTCCGTGCCCAGGAAAGGCTCAGGGAGCTGGGGCTGCTCAGCCTTGAGAGGAGCCCCAGCCCAGAGGGGCCCTCAGCCCTGGGGGTCCCTGTGTGCAGGGAGGGGCCGAGCAGGGCCCAGGCTCTGCCCCGGGGCCCAGGAATGGCCCCAGAGGGACAGGCAGGGCCTGAGCCCAGGAATTGCCCTGCACAGGAGGCAGAACTTCTGCCCTGGGCAGTGCCCAGCCCTGAATAGAGCCCAGGGAGGGGCTGGAGTCTCCCTCAGCAGGGATATTCCAGAGCCACCTGGACACAGTCCTGTGCCCTGTGCTCTGGGATGGCCCTGCCTGGGCAGGGAGGTGGCACCAGTGACTCTCTGTGGTCCCTCCAGCCTGGCCCAGCCTGGGATTCCAGGATCCACTGGAAAGACGAGAGACAAGACTGGTATTATAAAAACCATGGAAAGAAACAAGGAATGAAACACATTTAAGCTTTGGCTTTCCATGTGGCCATCTCAAACTCTATTGCCCCACTGCATTCCCCAAATATTTGATCCCTGTCCACCATCCCTGGGCATCCTGGCCATCCCTGTCCCAAAGCCCTTCAGAACTAACCAGGGCATTTAGGATTAGTGGCTGAGCTTTAGTGTTCCCATCCACAAAGTGGATATTGCTCATCTGGAGGTTATGGTCAGAGCTGATGGCTCTAAAGCTCCTTAAAGATATGATGCCATAAAAATTGTAAAGGCTATTGATGGTTTATTGTTTTTATCTGTAATATTTACTGCCTTTCACATCCTTCTTGCATAACAGCAAATGTTGTTCTGCTTCCTGGAGATGTGTGCTAAATCAATTGATCCACTGGTTTTTCCAAGTATCCTTACTTAGTGTTAGTTTTCATGCACGCATTTTGGACCCTTATGTAAAATATGCCTTAAATAGCTGAATAAAATAAATGCCAGGGCTCTTACAGCTTTTTCCACCTGCTTTCAATGCAGAGCTGCCAAACAATTTCAGTGGTTTATAGCCTGTTGCCCAAAATCAAATTCTGTGTTACTTTTGGTTTAAGGGCTAATAGCTTTTTGAAATATATTAGTGTTTTCTGGTGACAGATCCAAGATTAGCTGTTTATCCATTGTTGCAAGAGGTATTCTATAATCCTGTGGCACAGGCAACTTTATGAGGAATTTTACAACCTTTCATGAGAGCATTGTGTTTGAAAATGCTCAGAAAGCAGTTAAGGAGAGAGGAAAACAAAGCACTGCAGTGTGTCCCTGTGCTGTTCCGTGGGGCTCTGGAGAGCAGGGTGGGAGTGAGGAGGGCTGCCTGCAAGAATGACTGCAGGAGGAATCGCTCTGCCCAGACAGAGCAAGGAGCCAGCCAGAGCTTTCAGTGCTGCAGAACGGCTTTGCTGTAGGAGTGTTTGCCTCAAGGAACAGCCAGGGTGTCACTGCCAGACCTTGCACATGTCCTTGGGAGCAGCAGAAGTGAGACGATGACGTCCCTTGGATTGGTGTCAATCAGTCCTGATTTTTTCATGGGATGAGATCAAAACCAGCGTGGGCAGCAGAGGGAGGAGGGAGATTCTGCCCCTCTGCCCCTGTGCTGGGGTGAGCCCCACCTGCAGAGCTGCCCCAGCCCTGGCCCAGCACAGGGAGGACCTGGAGCTGCTGGAGAGAGTCCAGAGGAGGCCCCATGATGGTCAGAGGGATGGAGCAGCTCTGCCGGGAGGAAAGGCTGCGAGAGCTGGGAATGTTCACCTGGAGAGGAGAAGCTTTGGGGTGACCTCACTGTGGCCTTGCAGGGCCTGAAGGAACTACAGGAAAGATTGAGAGCGACCTTGGACAAGGGATGGAGGGACAGGACACAGGGAATGGCTTCCCATGCCAGAGGGCAGGGATGGATGGGATATTGGGAAGGAATTGTTCCCTGGGAGGGTGGACAGGCCCTGGCACAGGGTGCCCAGAGAAGCTGTGGCTGCCCCTGGATCCCTGGCAGTGCCCAAGCCCAGGTTGGACACTGGGGCTTGGAGCAGCCTGGGACAGTGGAAGGTGTCCCTGTCATGGCAGGCGTGGCACTGAATGGGCTTTAGGGTCCCTTCCCACCCATCCCATTCTGGGATTCTCTTCTGTGATTCTGGGATCTGAGGCAGTGCAAAAGCAGGACTTTGGGAGTGCTTCTTGCAGGATGAGGCAAAGGCAGAACACTGCTGGGGAGGGCAGGGCAGGGCTCAGGACACTGCAGCTTCTTGCTCCATTGCAAACCATGGGTACAGCTTGGATGAATCTCTCCATGATCCTTTATTCATCCTTTGCATGGAGAAAAAGGGAAACACCCAAGTGCTGTGATGAGATAGACCAGAGGAGGGAAACTTGGATGGGCTCAGCACAGCTTTTTTCCTTTAAAAGCTACTCTGTGAGACCTTCAGCCCCAGATGCAAATGTATATTCCTTCAGGAGAAGTATTTCAGAGGCAGGGTCTTGCACATAATTTTCTCTCCCTGCCTCCTTAAAGATGTCATCTTCTTCCCTCACAACAAATGCTATTGTTGGAAAGAAAATGGAAAATCTTCCTGGCCATTCTTCTGAAATGAAAGCAGCAATCTTCAAAGCTAAGACCAATCCCTTCAGGGTAGCTGAGTAAGTGCTCAGACTATACGAAAACAGCCAATTTGTACTTGTGAGGGATGGAGACTCAGCTGCTCCATCAGGCTGGAGATGTTTGCACCTGGCAGTGGCAGGAGCCCTCTGTCACTGGGACGTGGTGGGCTGGACTCCATCACTGAGTGGTGCTTGAAGCCTGTGTTTCTCATGGGGGAGAAATCCCAGCCTGTTTGGGCACCAGTGTTCATGGGATGGAGGAAGGCCCAGGTTTGGCTGAGCTCTGGGATGTGTTTTCCTTTGCAGGTGCACCATCCAGCGCCGGAAGGAGCAGAGCAGGCTCAGCCTCCCTTGCTCTGCCCTCCCAGCCAGAACTCGGCTTTGTTCTGTCCCAGATCCCCTCCTGCAGTTTCACCTAAACATTAACAAGGAGACAGGTTCTCTGTGAATGAGAATATTTGCAGTAAAAAGGAGACTCCTACCTGAAAAGAGTTTTTTTGGGGGCTTCCATACTGGGATTGGCAGTTTTTTGGACCCCACTTCCCAAACCCACCACCCCCGCTGTGGCTGGCATTGTTTCAGCCCCAGTGCTGAGGTGAGGAGTTCAGGCTGTTCAGCCATGCTGAAACTGCCGCCTTCAGCTGAGTGTCTGAATATCTGAGCCATGAGAAGATGGACAAGATAATCAGAGGGATGGAGGGTTGAAGCTCCCCCAGAGAGGATTGGGATTGTTCAGCCTGGAGAGGAGAAGGCTCTGGGGTGATCTCACTGTGACCTGAGGGGGCTGACAGGAAAGGTGGAGAGGGAGGATTTACAAGGCCCTGGCACAGGGTGCCCTGAGCAGCTGTGGCTGCCCCGGGATCCCTGGAAGTGCCCAAGGCCAGGCTGGATGGGGCTTGGAGCAGCCTGGGACAGTGGGAGGTGTCCCTGCCATGGCAAGGGTGGCACTGGATGGGCTCTGATGTCCTCTCCAGTCCAAGCCGTGCTGTGATTCTGTGACCACCCTGAAAACCCAGCTCTGGGCATTTTGCCTGGAGACACCCAATGAATCAACAGCAAATGTGAAATAAAATCCAGTTTGGTTTTGTTTTTCCCACTCCACCTTTCATTGAACTCCACAAGGATACACAGCACCTGTGAGGTTTTGCTGAGACAGGCACTCAGTGTGTTTTGGGAACTGGGAAAACAGTTCATGCAGATTCCCAAAATAAAACAAAAGGCTGCCTGAGAGGGAAGTTCAGTTGTTTAACTCCCAGTGTAAACACATATATGTCTGTTTCTTGACCTACTTGATTTTCTAAACATTAAGAACTGCTTTGATTTATTGTTTTTGCCAGGATGCAGACCTCTTGAAATTTTTATGAGAAGAAGCATCTAAATTCCGTAGCAAGAATTTATTGGTGTCAGTCAGTGATGTTTAATCAGTGTGATGCAGTTCATGCTGGCATTTGTCAGGCGGTTGTTGCCATCTGTGGTTCCTCTTTATTGGGAGGTTTATATTTTTTGGGTTAAAGCAGTGTATCATTTGCAGATGGTCGGCACACCATTCTTAACCACAGCAGGATAAACACTGACTGGCATGGCTGGGATACAGTTTAAGCACAGTGCAAGAGACATCTGAATACTGCAAAAGAAGATTTACATGAAAAGACATAAGCAGGCAAGTATTTGTGCACAGTGGCTTGTAAAACTCACAGGATTATTTTTTAATTTGCTTTCTTTAATGCAACACTGTTTGTATTTTGACATCAGCACACGGAGGGCTCTCATGGATAAGGAATAAAAGCAAAGTGTCAGAATTCCACTGGCATCTCTGGCTGCACCGTGGCCAAGTTGTGGATTTTTACCTTCAGTGCAGCCTCTGTGGCTTTGAGCTCTCACCCTCCTGGGGGTGCAGGAGATGGGCAGAGCCATGGAGGGGTCAGGAAAGGCTTTGAGCCTGAGCTGAGCACTCGGTGTAAGTCAGGGTCAATGAGTCCCTCCTGAGCCTGAGCTGTGGCACCCAGAGGGTCCTCAGAGCCGGGCTCAGCCCAGAGGGGATGGATGCTCCAGGTCTGGGCCCTGCTCTGCTGTGGGAGAGGCCAGACTGCTGCAGGAAGCCAGGCCAGGCTCTGGGGGCACAGCTAAGCCCCGAGGGCTCCTCCATCAAGCAAACGGACTTGGGGTCTTTGTCTCTGCTGCAAGGTCAGACCTGCACTTCTGGCACTCACGGGAGAGGCAGCCCCGATGGCAATGGGAACAGGGATGGAGCAGTTTGGCTTTGGGACCCTTCAGCCCTTCCCTGCTCCCCCGGTATGGATGGTGCTGGTGAAGGGGCTGGCAGCTGAGGGTGGCAGCCGGGGATGTGAGGGTCTGGTGACAAATTGACCTCTTGTCCTGAAGGCTCGTAAAGGCTTCAGCCCTGGCCAGGTCCTTTGTGTCATCTCTTGGTTTCCTTGGGAATTTGAACCGCAGGGGAATGGCTCCCCACTGCCTGAGGGCAGGGATGGATGGGATATTGGGAAGGAATTGTTCCCTGGGAGGGTGGGCAGGCCCTGGCACAGGCTGCCCAGAGAAGATGTGGCTGTGCCTGGGTCCCTGGCAGTGCCCAAGGCCAGGCTGGACGGGGCTTGGAGCAGCCTGGGACAGTGGGAGGTGTCCCTGCCATGGCAGGCGTGGCCCTGGATGGGCTTTGAGGTCCCTTCCAACCCAAACCATTCTGTGATTCTGTGATTTTTTTCAAAGGTCTTCAGGTATCTTTTTGTTTGCAGGTGTAACACGAAGAAACAGCAGCATTCCCTGGCTCAAGGACTACCAGGCAATAATTAAGCGCTGAAATAACTTAGGCCATATAAGTATCTTCTGTAATAAAAAAGAAGTTAGAATTTATTTTCTAGTCACACAAAAAGTCGATATTAAAATGGATTTTCTGATTTTTCGATGATTTATCAAAATTTCAATGAACTTGCAGCTCTTGCTCTTCTTCCTTCCCCCCTGTTTTTCAGGAAAGAAGCTGAGGCTTTTCAAACCAGCTCTAATAATAAAATGATTTAAGAATTAGATTCAGGTCATCAAGATGCATATTGAAGTTCAAAGCAGCAAAACTGAGGAGTAGTTAACTTTAAGCCATGAGTTTGCTTTTTGTAACTTCCTTAATTTCTGAAGTCAGTCAAGAGCTGAGGCCATTCTGGAAGCTTTATAAATGCTGATCCTGAAAGATATTTATTGATAACCACAGCAGAGATATTTTTAATATCCTTGAGGGAACCCTAAAGCAATCTCATAAGCTAAAAGTACAATAAGTTGCTTGTTTTTTCACAGCATTTCCCTGATGTGTCAGTGATGAGCTGTCCATGCTCACAGGCTGAACTTAAAAATTCATGAAATCTGAATGGAGTTATTGTCATGTGGAACTAAATATGTTCCCAACTTTGAAGATAACACTGAGGAAAGTTACTTTTGTGCATTAGCTGTTCCCATAGTGGAGAGAAACGTTAAGGCTGGAGATAAAGGGTTCACTCCTTGATGTTAAATACGTGCCTGAAGTGCTGTCAGAAACAGCTCCGAGAGAGCAGAGTGAGCCATCAACTTTGTACTATTGGCTTCTGAAAATAATAAAATTTTTTCTTTTACTCATTTCACCAGCCTGGGCCTCACAGTGATGTTGGTGACCCTTGCAGGGAGCAGATTCCTGCATGGAGAAAACTCCAGCGGGAAAAGCAAAGAGCCCATAGGCAACACAGAGGCTTTAAACTCTCCTGCCTGAGGAATGTGGGGCTTTCTCAGAGGTGCTTTGGGTAGCAAAGGGACAAAATTAAGGCTTAATTATCAGGGATTCCTGAGACCCTGAGAGAAAAAAAGGGAAGGTGCAACTCCCGAGCACCACCTGAGGTCTGAAAACAAAGAAGTAACCCAACTGCACTCACAGCACTCCAGCCAAAGTGCTCAGATTTTAAGGAAACAAAACTGGCTTTAAATTGAACCTTTTCTGCAGATTTTTGTTTAGTTTCATGGTTTGTTGTTGTATTTTTTTCCTTTGCTGATCATTGTCTTCATACAGGGATTTGGTCACAGAAAGGCTCCTTTATGCAATTCAAGGAAATTTAGCTGAAAGACCCAAACATCTTGGTTTTTTTGTGCTGGTTCCACAAGGCTGGAAATGTGCTGGGTGCACCCTGGGATGATCTGGGAGAGGACCAGGCTCATGCTGAGGGAAGGCACCTGTACCCTGGAGAGCGCCCAGTGCTGGCAGGAGCTCCAGTGAGTACCAGAAATGATTTTTCCCTGCCTGTTTTACATCTCCCAGATTGTGAAGACAGTCTGCCCCAGATCTGTCAGGGTATCATGCTACCATCACACGCTCCCGGAGCGATCAGGGGGTGATAGCTTCTGCAAATCAAGTTATTTTTGTATTTTTAATTCTTCTTGTAACTGGCAGCTCGTGTTGGCTGTATTTTAAGGAGCGAAGATTTCAGCTAAAGCATTACTATGTCATTAACCCATCCATTGAATATTCATGATTTAGTGGATTTTTTCCCCCACAGAAGGAGAGAAGTAATTATTTTGGCTAGCACTTGAAAAGTGTGTGTGTGCTGTTCACAGAACTCCACTGGAATGGGCAAAAATAGAATTTTTCTATTAGACATGCAAACTGATCTCCTCTGCCCGATACTGAGACATATCCTTTAGTTCTTCTTCTCTATTTAGCAACAACGTTTCAAGCTTTCTTTTTCTCGGTAGAAATGTAATGAAAATGGAAAAAAAGATAAAAAATAGAAGGAAAGAACCTCCACACTCTCTAGTGGAGGCTGAGCTCCTTGATTGGACCCTGATTTAGAGAGTGGGGTCTTGACAAATCTTTCCAAGCTGCCATTTTGTATTTGCTGTTGGAATTTAGTTCAGTGTCCCGGGGATGCAAAGCTCAAAGGAAATGTGGTTGGGGCAGCTGCTCTCAGCACTTGCAAAGCCACAAAGGAGTAACTTTCCCTGGTCTCCTGCAGCCGTGGCCTGGTGGTGGCCATCTTCAGGGCAGGAGAACACGAAACAGCCTCAGGTCATGCCAAGGGAAGGTAAATCAGGTATCAGGGACGTTCCATCACTGCAGGGTTGTCAGGGCCTGGCACAGCTGCCCCAGCAGGGGTGCAGTGTCCGTCCCTGGAAGGTTCACCTGTGGGTGTGGCACTGGGGACAGGGGGCAGTGCTGGGGTGGGTTCATGTTTGGATTGGATGATCTCAGAGCTCCTGCCCAGCCTGGTGATTCTGTGATTCCCGTGTTCAGGGGACTCTTTGCTCCTGGTTGTTATCTAAAGCATTCTGCTCTGTGTCGCTATAGGGAGGTACAGAGGAGTGTGATTGTGGGTAATTCTGTAGCTCTGGTGACACAGGTGGCATTTGGCTCCTTGGCAGTCCCAGGGAGCTGAGCCTCGTTCAGAACGTGCTGGGGGGTTCAGGACACATTCAGGGGATGTGATGTTCACTGTGAATACTTTGGGGTTTGCTCAGTCTCCTCAGGCCAGAAGTGGTTCGAGTACAGCTGAACAAACTGAAATAACTTCTCCCACAAAAAAGGAATGAAGGGAATATTGCTGCTGTGCTGCTGCTGCTGCTGCTGCTGAGGGTAGCCCGGCAGAAGGGGCCTGTGGAACGGGCAGTGCCAGGAATGGGGATCAGCTTTTCCTGGGGCTGGTTCCCTGACTTCTGCAAAGGAAGCAGTGCCAGCAGCCCCGAGGGCAGCAGCAGGACCGGCTCTCCCGGAGGCAGAGGGAGCTGGGCTGGGGACACTCCCGACTGATGGGGTCCTCGGCAGCCAGCACAGCGTCGGAGTCTGCTGCTCACCTCTCCCCTGGAGAAAGGAACAGCAGCAGCACCAACCTGGGGAGCTTTCAGGAGCCCCTCCTCCCGGACAGGCAGGGGGCTGCTGGCACACGTGTATGCTGAATTTTTAGCTCTCATGTTATATCCCATACAGAGATTTTTCCTGGCATTTTTCTGGACATCTTGATTTTCTCCTGCCTGGGACCGCTCACGGTGCCAGGTGCCCTGGAGCCATCTGTCCCCCTAAGGGGATTGTGGCTTCCTCCCTCCCTCCTGCTTTTTTTGGGGACTTAATTCTGCTGCTTTCTTAGGAGAGGTGGTGGCAAAAATGCTTACCTTGTCCTTCAGCAAGGAGCTGCTTCAAATTCTTGCATTCTCTTTTTTAAGATCCTGAGATTATTTTTTTTTTCCACATTAGGATCATATGTAACAGCCATGTGCCAAACGTCTTTAAATCCAGCTTTTTCCAAACTGCTTTATAATTAAAATAGATCTTGCTGCTTCTGTGTAATGCACCAGCCTGACTTCAGTGGGAGCAGTGGTAATGAAGGACAACGGGAATGGATCTTTATCCCAGACTGCTTCAGAATAAGCAGCAGGTACTTTTCAGTTTGCACAAATATTCCTGCTCCTGACAGTTGAGGCCATGTGGTTTCCCTTTTTGGTAAACTACTCTGCCAAGTTGGGTGGTGTTTGTTTATTTGTTTAATAAAAAGTACTTTTATTTATAGAGGGAAAAAAAAAATCTCGGTTGTCAGCTTTGGAAACAAACCTTCTGTTTATCATGTGCCAGAACACCCCTGTAGAACCCCCAAACCAGCTTCCCCTCAGTGCCTGCCAAAAGCTGGTTTGCAGCAGCTTCTGTGGTGTTTCTAGCTCTGCTTCACGCAAATCATTCACATTTTCACCCTCTTAGAGAATAATGAACCTGAGCGTGGATGATGGACTGACCACAGTATTTTAGGGTCTGACTGTGAGTTATGTGCCTGTCTCTTCTCCAGGCTTGTAGCAGGATCCTGGCTCTGAACATAGAAGCCATAAAAGACTTCATGTGCAGCTAGGACTGAATTTAAACTCCAAATCCTCCAAAGCAATTTTAGGTTTGTTTCCATGGCATTGATTTTTTGTTTCTTTTTTTTTTTTCTTTTTTAATTATGCCGTGAAGGTGAGAAAGGTTATTCCTACCTTTTGAAAAGTTGCCTTATAGGATACAATGACTCAAGGTTGTTTGAATTTCTGTCCCTGTCGGTGCCATCTTTCTGAAAAGCCGGGTTAACCGTGGCACTTGGATAAAACTCGGAAGAGGGGGATTACTGGGGTTGTTCAGTAGTGGCTGTGCTCTCATGAGAAAATTCAGCATTCTGGCATTAAAACGTTGGATGTGGATTGTAGTTTATGATGTTTATCGCTTCCCCTCATGTCAGGGTTTGAGGTACAGCCGATCCTTGCTAAGGACAGCGATGCCAGCTCTGAAGTCATTCCCTCGCTCCGGCACGGAGGGGTTGGGGAGCCTGGGGAAGGTTCCTTTGTCATTGCGTGCCGGGGGAGGGAAAGGCAGCGTTCCGAGGGAGACGACAAAACTTCAAGCGGAGAAAGCGGGAAGCGGAGTCCCGGAGAGGGCCACGAACCGCCCGGGGGGCTCAAACTTTCTGTCACACCGGGCAGCCCGAGCGCGCTACCGGGTCTGGCCCCATCTCCCCCGGTTACAACCCCGCGCATCCCCTCACAGCCCCGACACCCGCACCCCCCACACGGCCCCATCTCCCCCGGTTACAGTCCCGCG
>VYZT01002785.1:12342-26671 GCA_013400735.1 Pomatostomus ruficeps
CGCCGGCCCGCTCCCATAGCCCTGCCGGCAGCGCGGCGGCTGGCGGGGCCCCTCGGGAAGTTTGATGGCTTCTTTGAGGAGAGTCAAAGTCCTGCTGGTGCTAAACCTGATCGCCGTGGCCGGCTTCGTCCTCTTCCTGGCCAAGTGCAGACCCATCACGACCAAGAGCGGCGACTCCTTCCATGACATTCATCCCAGGGCAGAAGTGGCCAACTTGACAGCCCACGGCATCAGCTCCATCCAGGATGCGGTGCTGAAGAGGCTCTCGCTCCTAGAAGACATCGTCTACAGGCAGCTGAATGGTAGGAACAGTTCTCCTGCTCTTTCATGCCTTTGGGGTAGGGTCGGTGGTGAATCGAGGCTCGGACCAGGTGCCCGCCTTGCCTGAAGTTTGCATGACGGACCCCTGCCCTTCCCTCTGTTATTGTGCAAACGGAGTCTCAATGGGCTGAATCGATTCAGCATCCGATTTCCGAGTTCCGTGTGTGTTTAAAGCTCGGGGTACCTTGCACAGGATGGAAGGAAATGGTAATAACAGAATGCTGCCTTTCAGATTTATAGCGGCGGTCAGAAAATGACAGTGGCACGATTTCTGCATCAAACGAGCCGGGTGTGCGGGGAGCGAACACGGGCTGGAGTAGCACAGCGGGTATTGATCGAGGGAATGGCTTTTACTTCTGCAGAGCTGGGTTTGGAAAGGAGTTTTTAAATGGCTCAAGTGTGTTGCATCATTTGAGTGCAGAAGGTCAGAAAGCAAAAGGCACTTTCTCTCAGAAGTTAAGCAAACTATTCAGCATTTCCTATGGCACAGCACTGACATCTGCTAATTAAAATCTCTAGTAATGCTTCTCTTTATAGCACAGAAAAGGGATTTCTATTAAAATCTCACCAGGTTCAGTAGTTCTGAGACGTCGAAAGGGAGTTTTAAAGATGCTGTGCAGGATAGAGAAACACGTTGTGAAGATGTAAGAAATCTAGGTGAGGTATCTAATTAAAACACTGTGGAAGCTGATTTTTTTAAAGTTGTTCCCCACAGATTCACAACTGGGAGTGCAATTTCAATCAAGGGTCTTGCTTATTGCTTCCAATCTCGGTGCCTTTAATCCCTGCAAGTTTCTGTGTGTCGGAATGAGCGGAGTTGGTGTTTCTGGTAGTGTCAGTGTGATTCCCTCTCCGAGTTTGGAACATGGAGCTCATGCCCCGTTCTGTGCTGTGCTGAACTAAGAGCTGGTGAATGCTGGGTCTGTGCTGAACCGGAGCTGTAGCTGGGGACACTTTGCACCCCGGAGGAGAGGCAGGTGCAGGGACACAGCGTGGCTCTCCCGGAGCACTGGGCTCAGGCAGTAGCTTTGGGGACAGCACTGGTGCACTCAGCTGAGGAGGAAAGTGTCATTGATATTCCTGCTTTATCCACCTGCATGGGAAACCTGTCCTGCCGTGCCCGTGCCAGGCACCACGAGGTGTTGAAGCAGCACTGGGGGTGATAAACAGAGGGGAAGCAAAAGGATAGCGAGGGATAAGGTAGGAAATTGAATGTTATTGCAATCATACTGTGAAATTGCCTGCTTCTCGATCCTGCTAGGGCAGAAGTTTCCGGGCAGATTTAGGCAGTTATTTGGGCAATAACTGCAGCTCAAGGTGAGAGCCCTTACCCCAGGAGGCTGGACTAGTGTAGCACGAGTGGTCACCCAGCAGTGTGCCGTGCCTCAAACGCAGGGGCTGAGCCGAGGTTCCGAGTTCCTGCCCTTCCGTGGGGATTAACCTAGGGCTCCCTGCCCTGCCCTGCCCGGAGCCGCTCTGGGCGCTGCCTGGGGCCGCTGAGAGCAGCCGCAGGGGCAGGGACAGCTCGGTGCTGTCCCCAGGCTGCTGCGGGCGCGGGCAGCGCTGTGCCCGAGCCGGCTCCGTGCTGAGCAGCAGCCGCGCACCTCCACTCCGGGGGAGGCGGAGAGCGAATAGATAGGTTGGCATATCACAAACGCTTTCTCAGGGCAGCCAGAAAGCTGAGCACATAAATGTGACATCTTGTCTGGCCTCTGCATCCCGGGGTGATTTATAGCAGCGCGGATCTGTCTGGCTAAAATACAGCTCTGGCACAGCGCTTATGTAACTTTGGGTCAAATGTGTGTTGTGGTTCTGAGAAAAGCTCGGTGTGCTCCGTGCTCTGAGGGGTGTCTGCGTGCTGGGCTGCAGCAGGGTTGGGGTTACAGCAAGATGTGGGGGGCCAGGTGAGCCCCCCACACCCACCAGCACTGAAAGGAAGCAGTCAGGGCGCTGGCACAGTCCCTGGGGCTGAGGATGAGGAGCAGCTGGATTGGCTTCCCTGCCAGGAATTTTCTGTGCCTGGATCAGTGTTCCCCCTGGGCACCTGAGGAGCACCTGAAGCTGAAATCCTGCTGCCTGCTGGAGGTGTGCAAATGGGGGCTCACCACCTCTTCTTGATTTTGGGTGCTGGTGCCTCACAAAGCCCTCCTTGGCTCTGGGCCAAGCTCCCTGCACAACGACGCACTGAGAGGATTTTTCTTTTGGTTCTAAAAGGTCATATTCCTCTTTAAATCTGACCTGTGGTTTAGCAGCTACAAAATCATGGAATAAAGTATCCTATAGGGTGGCACGTGGAAAGCCTGCACCTCTTGGAGCATCAGGAAGGGTTTGGCCAAAGAGAGAAGCTACAACCCTGTCTGGGTGCAGCCAGCTATGGATTTCTTCTGCATTGTAGGACCTGGCTGGATTTCAGTGGGGGCTGGAGCCATCTTTAAAAACCTGAACCTCTTGAAAAGCTCCATTCTGTACGGATGAAATGAGCAATGTGATCGTGCCATTGCTGTGGGTTTGGTTGGTGAGTCATGGAGTGTAAAGCATATTGGAAATAACAGCTCTCGGTGCTGCAGCAGCCCTCATGTTTTACGTGTGTGTATTTATTTATCTCTGTGAAGGCTGGCCATGAAAACAAGCTAAACAACTCTGGGAAAGGAGGGATTGGACACAATCGTTCTGTCTGAATGATGTTTCTCTGCCGTGCCATTCTGGAAGTAACACCAGGCTCCCTCTTACTCCTCTCTCTACAAGAAGAGCTGTCCCAAATGTGGCCCAATCTGTATATTTGCTTTGTTCTTCATAAAAGTTGATTATTGCTCTTTGACTCGTTGCAGAGGTCATGTGGGGTTTGCTCTTTGCTGGTCTCTAACTGATGGCTCCCACACACAGAGGGACGAGGGTGCCCTTTAGAATTCAGAGGATTTTTAATTTCTGCAGTCACTTTTATGGATGGAATTCTCTTGCCCAGCAGGTGTCCTGAGAAAGCTAATGAAGGTCAGAAAGGAACGTGTGTATTTCACCCTGGGTGTTAACTACAACTTGTCTTTTTGATCCAAGCTCAGGTTCTTGTGTGCTGACATTTACATAAGCACAAATTGTGATCCAGATTATTTCCAACTTTATGGAGATTTGCACAAATGAACTTTTCAGTTCACAAAGAGGGGGTTTCTGTGCTCGTGTGATGAGGTAGTGATCTAATGAGGAGCTGGAGGGACCAGACACTCGGAAGGCAGCATTCAGCATTTTCAGGAGCCATCTGCTGCTTCCTGGGAAGTGCTGGGCAAAGTCTTCCCATTAACTTATCCCCTTCCTCTGGGGCTGATGTAGGAACCCATTAATGACCTTGAGGAATTTGAGAAATTGGGCATTTACAGGACCCAGAGACAGCAAAGGTGGGTCAACCTTTTAACATCACAGTGGCTGTACGGTGAGTGGCACAGCTCGAGGAAAGCTGGTGTTGGCTTCAAAACAATGTCCAAAGGTGCTGTGAGGCCCCTCTCAGAGGGATGGATCAGTAAAATGGTGCTGCCATGGGAAAGTAGGGATTGCAGGAGGGAGAGAACTCTAAATAAACCCTGGGGTTGGGTGTGGGGAGCCATCCCCTGCACCGGCCATGGCTGAGCATTTGGGAAAGTTGTGAGCAGGTCACCTGTGTGGGGAGCTGAGGAACCTCCCAGGCAGCCACCTCTCAGGCCTGGCCGTGTCCAGCAGAGGTCTGGCTCTTGGCTTAAAGCCTCCAAGGAGTGTGAAGGCTGTGAACTCCCCCTGTGGTGCTTTAGACAGTGGGGGATTCACAACAGCAGCTGGCTCCAGTAACTGCTCGGCTGCCTGGAAGCCAATGACACGGGAATGATGTGGCAGCTACCTGAGTAGTGTGGTATAAAAAGTCTGAACTTCAAGCTAAATCCCGGTAAGACAGAAAACAGAAGGGCATTGCTGACTCATCCAGAGCTCTTCTGGTAAATTCTATTTTGTAGACTCTCAGCAGTTTGTAGAATCCCAGAGTGGTTTGGGTTGGAAGGGACCCTAAAGCCCATCCAGTTCCATCCCTCTGCTACAGGCAGGGACACCTCCCACTATCCCAGGCTGCTCCAAGCCCTATCCAACCTGATGTATAAGGTCAGGGAGAATTAAAGCTCTTTGCAAATTGTTGTAAACTAGAGCAGTGATGAATGAGTGCTGAAGTGAAGCTGGCCAGAATAGGGGGGAGCAGAGAGGGCTTTTCCCCTGTGCTAAAGAAATGCACAGATTAAACTGCTGCTTTTAGCAAGTGTAAAATGTTGAAGAGGAACTTTAGATTCCTTGGGGGTGAAATAAGCCTGTGCTCGTTTTTTAAAGCAGCCTGTATCTGTGCTTTTGCACATGGAGTAACGTGAACATGCTGAGGTATGACCAAGTGCATGCCAGCAGCCTCCTGTGTTCTGGCTGTGCTCTCATCTGCTTATCCAATTAACAAATTAACTTTGGGAGGGTTACATATGGACACGGAGGCCAACACTGAGCCACAGCCCTCAGCACGGTGTTGCTATCCTTGTAAAGTGGCACTTAATTAACTGAAACCACTTTGGAGATACGTGGATTTGCTTTCCATAAGGATAAGATAATGCTTATCTTCTCCAACACTTATCATCCTCCCAACACATTACAAACCCAGCTAACCACCGAGTATAGAAATTATATATGTAAATAAGGCAGATTAAATGTGGTTTTATCAGCATTTAGGAGAATGTAACAGCACTACACCCACAGACTGGCAATACGAAGGTTTTAACAGGTAGGTAATATATTAACTTAAACGCTAAGAAATTCCCTGATTAAGATAAATAATGAAGTGTAAATAACTGAGAGTAGGGAAAAGCTGTTTGCGGGCAGAAGGGCCCAGAATTTAACGATGTTATTGAACGAAAAGCGTTCTTTACATGAGCAGAGCCTTGGTGGGGGAAGTCCTTTGATATAAGAAATGATGATGTGGAGGTAAGAACTACACGATGGGGATGTGGCTGCTGAGTGAACTGATGGCTGTCACACAGCAGCTGGGATGCTGCTCCCTGTCTGTCCCTCTCCCAGGATGTTTCTGAAGTAGAAAATAACTGTATTTTGTTGTATGGCCTTATATTCTATAGCAACTTGATGAAAATTGCCACTTTAACACTTAGGATATGCCCAACAGGTTTGGCTGCCACATTCCCTATTAAGAATAATTCAGATTTTGCATTCAGTACCTGCTTTTAGAAGTTCTCAGCCTAAACTTCCTCAGAGCAGGAGAGAGGTCTGCACAGGCTCACCTGAGAGCTGCTGCCTGTAAATTATTCTTAGCAGGTTCCTGAGAACTGGGTTTGATGCTGACCAAGGAACGAATAAAGGAAATACTTCTTAGAGAAATCATAGGGTTAAAAGATGAGACTTGAGACAGACATTTAGAAGCATCTGCAAGCTCAGACATTAACGTGACATTTAGTTTGCCACCCGTCTGACAAGGAACTGATAGATAATTTTTGGGTTTGATGGTTGTTTGGCATCATGATCCAAATATTCCCTGTCATTGACAAGGAATGAGTAATAGGCACTAACACATTTGTCGTGCAGAGGCAACGCAGGATTCCTGGGATGCAACAGCAGTGACCAGGATACGGTGACAGCAGTGTTTGATTTTTGCATATTAGTTCAGGTCTCCCTGAATGGGGAAACAGAGCCTTACCTGGCTGGTAGAATTCACAAAGGTACAAGATTTACACTCCAATTTGGGTGTGCAGCTATGAGAAATACCTCCCCAAGGACACAAAACTCCCAGGAAGGTGCTGAAATTTTGTGAATATGTCTTGTTTGCAAGCCTCAGCCTGGATCAGTGGTGTCCTGTTGTGTCTCCAGACACTTGGAACTGGGTTTATTTGGAAAAGCACAGTCATCTGGAGATGTTTCAGTGCCTGGAGGCTTCCAGCTGCCACTCCAGAGGTGCTTGGGTGCAGTTCTCCCCTGCTGGGCTCCCAAAGCATCCCAGATGCCCTGAGGCCTTTGGGATGGCAGCAGGAGCTGCTGAGGAGCAGCCCTGTGCTTGCTGTCCTGGAGATTTTCCCTCGTGACCAAGCAGGACTGAGGGAGCACTCCTTGATCCCTCTGGCTGTTGCCAGCACCCAACTGGGATACAGGACTTCCTTTGCTCCCATCTCCTCTGTAGGAACAGCAGGGCCTTTCTGGGTTTGGTGGGCACTGGAAATCCAAATTGCTGTTCCTTGGTGTGTCTGAGGGCTCCTGAGACATAGAAAGCACAAAACCATTCCAAGAGAGAAATCAGCAGTGGATGAACAGACACCAGCAGTGCCCCAGTGCTCCCTAAAGTTGGCTTTCCAGGCACTTGGATTTTGGGGAATGTTCTGGTCCGTTCCAAGCCACCCCGCTCGCCTTTCTCCTGGCAGGGAGCACGAGTGCTGCTGATCAGAAAGCGCAGCCTGGGAGAAACCCACCTGTTAACAGGCACAGCACAACTGCAAAGGGAAACCTCCTCAGGTAACCACGGAGCTTGTACTGATTCTGTGATTCCCACCACGAATCTTTGCCCAAAATGGAACATCTGCTGCAGATGTTGCTGGCAGGCTGCCAGTCCCCAGCTCCTCCAGACATGTCTGAGCTGCGGGGTGTAGCTGAGGGCATTCTGCATGTTGATAGATTAAATTTAAAAGGGAGGCTTATTTTTGGCAAGGTGTCCTTATCAAAGCCTGCACAGGGCTGTTCAAGCTGAATACTCGGAGTATTGACCCTCCCGTGAGTCAACAGCGGTGATTCAACTCCAGAAATGTATCCGAGCAGCACGGAGATTATTTTTCCTGAACAGTTCTGGGAGTACAAGCAACTGTATTTTCCAGCCCTGGATCCCCACGGTCAGATTTGTTCTAGAAATTGTTGAATGCTTTGCACCTGATAGCTACAAGCCTTGCTATTTCTGCCTATAAATCTAATAGCTATTGACCCACATTCTGACATCCCCTGACGGTTATCTAAAAATAATGCAGGAATGATGCAACGGGACGTAAAACTGTGTGAGGAGAGGGCTGTGCTGAGCCAACACAGCCTGCTCGGGGTGCAGCTCAGGGCTCTGCTGCCGGGGTCCTTGTGGGGATGCAAAGTTGCCTAAAAAAAGGAAGAAAACTCCTAGTGAATTGGATAAAAATCACAGTTTGTGTTCTCCTTTTTAAAATCTGATACTCGACGCTCGCACAGCGCTCGCTGTGGAATGAATCGCAGTTCCTGTGATCCTGCCCTGCCAGGGATTCCTCCCCGGGAGCCACTCTGATCGCTGATACCCAGAGAGTGATGCCAAGGGCTGTCTGCCATGTCCCAGCACTTGTTCTGCCTCGGAACAGGAAACACGGGCAGCATCACTGGCTCTCCGCTGCGGGAGTAATCCGAGAACTCTGCTTTAATGGCTTTGTTAAAAATAGGGATCTCCCAGGGCTCTGCCAGCCAGGCTGGTGTGCAGGGGCACCGTTCTTCCTGCTGACAGGGAAGATGAGAGCTCTCTGGGGCTGTGCCACACGCAGTAAATCAGCACATCCTCCCTCCCAGCTGGTGAGCCGTAGTGCCCGTGGGGAATAATTCCAGTGCAGTGAAAGCAGGGGTGTGGTGTGGCAACATGGGGTGCTCAGCAAGGAAGGAGGGAAGGGGAATCCTTGGTCCCTCTCCCCTTCAGTACCCTCAGCTGTGTGCAAGTGGAATGACAGAATCACAGACAGGGTTGGGTTGGAAGGGACCTTAAACCCATCCAGTGCCACCCCTGCTGTGGCAGGGACACCTCCCACTGTCCCAGGCTGCTCCAAGCCCCAATGTCCAGCCTGGCCTTGGGCACTGCCAGGGATGCAGGGGCAGGCACAACTGCTTTGGGCACCCTGTGCCAGGGTGAGAGTGAAGAATTCCTTCCCAATTTCCCATCCAACCCTGCCCTTTGTCAGTTTAAAGCCACTGGGTCTCGTGTTTCTTCCCGTGGTTTGGGGTGTGAGTGCCCCAGCACTTCCCTGGCTCTGAGTGGGAAGAGCTGGGCTCTGCCTGTGCTGCCTCTGAGCATCCTTGATCCCTCTGGCTGTTCCCAGCACGCAACTGGGAGACAGGACTTCTGTCCCAGCAGGGCCTTTCTGGGTTGGTGCGCACTGGAAATCCAAATTGCTGTTCCTTGGTGTGTCTGAGGGCTCCTGAGACATAGAAAGCACAAAACCATTCCAAGAGAGAAATCAGCAGTGGATGAACAGACACCAGCAGTGCCCCAGCCGAGTTACTCTGGGTGTTTCCTTGAGCTGCAGAGCCTCAGGGAGCCAGGCAAGGTTCCTTCCCTGCTGCTTGTCAGAATTTACTTAACCTGAGTTTTGATCTTCATTAGCTCCTGCAGTACTGTGGGCCGGGTAGTGGCCCACCGTGCTTGTGCCTGTTCTCAGAGCATAAAGGGAAAGTGAGTAGGTTAATTTTAAAATAACAATTAGAATCTCTTTCTGGGGCTTTGCCTATATTACACCTTAAATGAAATCATGAGGGCGCTCACGTTTGCACCAAATTACTGCTAATTCTTCCAAAGCAGTTGCTTGATCACACTTTACAAACACAAAGCAGAGGAGGAGAATAAAAAAGTGAAAAGCCATTTAATGGATTTTAAAGCTCGTTTATATTCCCTTATTGGATTTTAAATAATTTTTGTTGACCCCTGTGTGTTTTTAGTATTTGCTGCCTTCAGTAAGGTGGGCTGGAACACTGACTGCTTTAAATAGCTGGGAACATAAACCCCCTGTTCTGCTGGATTTTATTTCAGCTTTCTCTCTTTGCACTGACAAGACAATAACAGTAATAACCATTGCCCTGCTGCAAACCACATCGTGCCTTGCCCTTTGCTAAGTGTAGCCAAAGCACCGTAATGTGGGATTTCAGTTTGCTGGAAGTTGTCGTTCTTGTCACCAGGAGGGACTGGTGTCACCACCAAGGGCAGCAGGAACTGCTTGAGGCTCAGTTTTAACTCTGATGTTTTGTGTGACGCTCCACAAGTCACACAGAATAATATTAGAAAAGAAAATATGTAAGTTAGGGATTTCTGTTCCCTTCTGGAATACTTAAGGGATGTCTCAAAGACAGGAGGGATGAGGTTTTTATGTGGGGAATGATGTGAGAACAAAGAAAACTTTGCAGATGAGTTTTGGTGATTTGAAGATACTTGGAACCAGCATCACAGAGGTGGGAGCAGGAAAAGTGAGGCAGGAGAGATGCTGGGATTGCTCCTTCCTCCTTAGAGAATTCCAGGCTGGGTCAGGCTGGAGGGACCACAGAGAGTCACTGGTGCCACCTCCCTGCCCAGGCAGGGCCATCCCAGAGCACAGGGCACAGGATTGTGTCCATGTAGCTCTGGAATATCCCCACTGAGGGAGACTCCAGCCCCTCCCTGGGCTCTGTTCAGGGCTGGGCACTGCCCAGGGCAGAAGTTCTGCCTCCTGTGCAGGGCAATTCCTGGGATCCATACCCAGGGGCAGGAATGGAGCCTGGGTGAAGCAATTCTCCCTCCCTGACTGTGCCCTGTGGCCCTGACTGGTTCATATCCAGATGTTTGGTGCTATTAACCAGTGAGGAACTGCTCCCAAACCACTTGGCATTTCAATATATAAATCATGCAACAGAATCAGGCAGAAGATTGGGGGGAGGGAGGATTAGACCTAAAGTTGTGGTAATTCCCTCTCACTTGTGGATTTCAAACTCCTGTTGGTTTAAATCTGTATTAATTGCATGTTGATTAGGTTGAAGGGGATATATGCTAGGAAATGAATGATAGAATATCCTGAGCTGGAAGGGGCCCACAGGGATCATCCACTCCAACCCCTGGCCCTGCACAGGACACCCCAGCAATTAATAAAGCAATTAATCAAGGAACACCCAGAGGGACTCTGGCTGTGGGCAGCTGGGGGAAGCAGAGGTGTCAGTCTGGAGGGGCAGGGGCTGCTGCTGGGGCAGGGGCTCCTTGGGAGCAGTGACTGGACCCAGCCTGGTTTTCAGGCCCCTCAGGTGGTCAGGAACAGCCCTTCAGTCCCTGGAGAGATGAAGGATGGATTTACCCAGTTAAATGGGTAACTTTAACCCCTTTATGGTTATTTGGGGGAGCTGCTCTCTGCACCACGGGGGTGGTTCAGCCGTGGGGCCGTTTGCTCAGCGCTGTGTTAGGAGGGCACAGGGAGCGAGGGACATCACAGGGGTGACTCAGGGATCTGCAGACACCTCCCAGAGCTGCCACCAGGAGAGTCTGGAGGGGCTTCCTGCCTTCTACAGCATCTGACACAGGAGGTGTGCTGGGGTCAGGTTCTTTTGACTGGAGTTGCCTTTGGATCAAGCATGGAATCGATAATGGCTTTCTGGGGGAGTTTGATTGCTGTTCTGACAGACATGAAAGGGGCTGGGCAGGAAAATGGGATTTTACACTTTTGTCAGTCTTTTCCTAGGAAGTTGCTCAACTTCCAAGTACTAATTAATGCTGTGTTCCTTCCACGAATTTCCCTTCCTACTGATGCTGTCTGTTTGATCCAGGAGCAGCACCAGACCCTGCGAATTAGAGCTGCCTGCCAGGCTGCAGTGGGACACAGAACAGGAAGGAACAAAACTTAGACATCACAGCCCCATTGGAGGCCTTCAGCATAATTTATGCTCTTTGTGCAGCTGTTTGGAAAATCCTGGAATTCCCTCGAATGTCCAGCTCTGCATATCCAGCTCCAATTCCAGAAATTCCAAAGAAATTGGATTTGGGTATCCAAATTCACTCCGAAGCTGCAGACTTGGGTGGAGACAGCTCTGGTAGCATTTTCCTCTGAGGCTGCCCAGACTTCTCCAGCATGAGCAACTGCTTTAATTTGTTTATCATTTTCCCAGTTAGACTGAGATGGTCAGATATTGTCAAGATCACATTTGTCTCCAATTCCATCAAACTGATCCAGATGTTTCTGGAAGTGACATGTGGGAAGAATCACAGAATGTCCTGAGCTGGAAGGGATCCCAGGGATCATCCAGCCCAGCTCCTGGCCCTGCACAGACGCCCAACAATCCCACCCTGGGCATCCCTGGGAGTGGTGTCCAAACACTCCTGGAGCTCTGGCAGCCTCGGGAATGTGACCATTCCCTCTTCCACGTGCCATTGTCCCCACAGAGTGACAAAAGTGGCTGTAAAGGGAAGATGAGTGGAGTGGTTGAACCGACAGCTCGAAAAAAGTGTGGCTGAGAAACCACGGGAGCAGAAAATGGGGGGAGATGAGGAGGCTGAGATGGGTGGGGACCTTTGGAATTGAGAGGGAGAGAGGGTCATGGTTTGGGACAGGGTGTCCAGGCAAGAAGCAGCAGTCCTGGGGGCATCTCTGGATTGCTTCAGGAATATTTGAATGTTGTGCAGCTGCTTATTTTGTTAAATATAGAAAATATTTAACAAAATATAGAAAAAGGGCTCTCTGAAAAAAAAAAAAAGAAAAAAAAGTGTATTTTCAACTCACTGTTTTATATAAACAAAGTGTAACTAAAAGGAGAGGAACTTCCAGAAGCCTTGATAGGACATGTGGTGCTCAGAAGTTTGTTCTGGTGTGGTGATTCCAGCGGGAGCCCAGCTCGGGAGAGGAGTGGGTGCAACGCAGGGCAGATATTATTAGCTGTGCAAGGCAAAACAATACAGTTGCCGTGGAAAAATTACAGGGTTTGTGCTGAAGCAGATATTTAACCTTTGTTTTTACAACTCCAGAAATGAAGCAGTTTGTTTCTTAATGTGGGTTTAATGCTGCAAGCGTGTGCTGACTGGATTTTCACGTGAAATGGAAGCGGTGCTGGGCTATTAAAATCTGGTTTAATGATCGCTTTTCCCATAACTCCTAATATTTGCCATTTACTAATTATGATGTTCCAGAGTAGTTTGCATTTGTAGTAGGTGTTTTAAATGCTGCAGCTGTTTGAGTTCCAAGTGAACTGCCGGCGACTCTTTTTCAAAGAAGTAGTGTGTATTTTTGGTGATTTTTGGAGGCTGGCATGAGGAGCTCACCTCAGACTGTCCTTTATTAGGAGATTTTTGATGTCCAGGCCCTCAGGAGAAGCAGAAATAGATGTGGCCGACGAGCAGCAGTGCTGGAGAACACAAACTTTCTGTGAGCATTGTTTTGTGGTGTAAACTCCTGTGAGTCAGCAAGGGTGTGCCCAGGGGTGGCTGCTGCAGGGCCCTTTGAGATTTGGGACTATTGCTGTGTTTGTTTGTTTTTCTAAATCCTTGGGATTTTCTGGCAATTTTATAACAGGGGAAATGTGGCTGTTTGAGAGGTCACAGCCTGGGAAGCAGCAGCTTTCCAAGGAGGCTGTGGGAAGGAAAAGAGCAGCGTGGTTTGCTCATGGCCCATTTTGCTGCTCCAAGGGACAGTGGGACGGGATCAGGTGAACTCATTTAGGGCCCCGAAGGTGCTGTGGGGACACTGATCTTGGTATGGGGTTTGTGTCACCTGGTTTGGGTATTGGGGAGGCTGCTGGAAGCTTCCCCCATGTCCAAGGGAGCCAGTGGCTCCACAACTGCTCCCAGGGAGATCCATGGGGAGCAGAGATCCCTCTGCAGCCCCAGGAGGAGCCCAGGGCAGGGCAGAGGGTGTCTGAAGAGGCTCTGACCCTGTGGGAAGCCCCTGCTGGAGCCAGGTCCTGGCAGGGCCTGTGACCTTCTGGAGAGAGGAGCCCACCTGGAGCAGGTTTGCTGGAAGGACCAGGGACCCCATGGAAGGGATCCTGGGGCAGTTCCTGCAGGACTGACCCCATGGAAGGAGTCCCTGGGGCAGTTCCTGCAGGACTGACCCCATGGAAGGGATCCCTGGGGCAGTTCCTGCAGGACTGACCCCATGGAAGGACCCACACTGGGGCAGTTCCTCTCCCCTGCAGGAACCCCAGGCTGGAGCAGGGGCAGAGTGTGAGGAGTCCAAGGCCTGTGGAGGAAGGAGCAGCAGAGCCAGCGTGGGATGGATGGAGCACAGCCCCATTCCCATCCCCTGAGCCTCTGGGGACGAGGGAGAGCAAATCTGGAGTGAAGCTGAGCCTGGGAGGAAGGGAGGGCTGTAGGAGAAGGTGTTTAGGATTTGGGTTTATTTCTCCGTTTCCTGCTCTGGTTTGAGGGGTAAGAAAGGGAACTGATTTCCCCCAGCTGAGCCTGTCTGCCCTGGCAGCCCCTGGTGAGGGATCCCTGCCTGCCCTCATCCCACCCAGAGCCCTTCCCTGTGTCCTCCCTCCCTGCCCAGCTGAGCAGGGCAGTGACAGAGGGGCTGGGGGGTGCCCGGCTGCCCAGCCAGGGTCACCCCAGCACAGCCTTTTTGTGTGAGTGACCTCCCTGCAAATCTGAGCTGAGAATGCCAGAGAAAGGGTTAAAAACCAACTTGTAAAGTGTGAGTTAGGCTGGGGCTGTACTTCAAGGAAAAAGGGAAATTATCAACTCAGAATGACTGGGATGCTCTGCAAGCAAGGCAGGTCTGTTTCCTCAGCTGTCTGTTCCCTTTGCAGGTTATTTTACCTTGAATTTTACTTGTTGTGATCGTTTTTTTCTTAATCCCATTTATCAATCACCTTCACTAGAGGCAACTCCAGCTGTGACTTGACAGCTGCTACTGTCTTCTCCAGCATGTGCTGCCAATGTCCCAGTTGATTCTGGGGCTTAAGGCACAGTGCTGTCTATTTTCTGTATTTCTGTCTAATACAAAACCCTACATATTAATATTAATCATGCTCATTCCAAATTCAGAAGCCTCCAGGCCTATTGCAATTAGGGTTTGTTTTTTTTAATTTAGTTTTTGTCAGGTGTGCCCAGGCTCATGAGCATGGCCCAGGGCAGAGCTTTGGGGCTGAGTGGACTCAAGTCTTGAACTAAAACCTTAAGTTTGAGTGTAAATGAAAACTTAAAATGCACTCCTTCCACTTGAAATAATTCCCTGGCTTGGCAGAAGGGGCTGTGCTGACAGGGCTGGTGTCCCGGTTTGGGACGAATATGGGAGGAAACTTCCCCAAAGGG
>VYZT01002787.1:0-20463 GCA_013400735.1 Pomatostomus ruficeps
GTTCTCCATCCCTCTGATCATCTACATGGCTCTCCTCTGGACCGCTGTAACAGGTTCACATCTTTCCTGTGCTGAGGACCCCAGACTTGGATGCAGTCTTCCAAGGGGTGTCACATGAGGGCAGAGTAGAGGGGCAGAAGCATCTCCCTTGATCTGCTGGTCACACTTGTTTTAGTGCAGTCTGGATGTGGTTGGCCTTCTTGGCTCTGAGCACACACTATTTCCTCATGTCCAGATTTTCACCCACCAGAACCTCCAAGTCCTTCCCTGGGGCTGCTAGGAGTCAGCAGTGCCCTGCCAACCTGTCGCTGTGGCTGCTTGACTGCCTGGTTGGTCAGCAGGCGATATAAGGTGCTCAGCTTTGAACTAGGCTGAATCGGAGCTAGTCTCCCCAGGCTGCTCTCAGCTTGCTCTCTGCTCAAGCCATCTGCCTCACCGCCTAGGGTGCTGACAGCCTGATGAAACAGTGTTGTGCACAGAAGTAAAGGAGCGAGAGAGACTCTTGGCAGCAATCCCAGATTTATTTCCCTGCCCCTCAATGGTACAGAAGAACGTAACAAGTTGGGAGTTGGGCTACCAAGAGCCCAGAGCACAGATGACAGGGGTTTTTAAGGGAGGCAAAAGTGGAGGAACAATGGGAGGAGTAAGGGAGACAAACCAATGGGGAAACGTTGCATAACTCTGAACATCCAATGGGATCAAACAAGGGGAGGACCATATTAAAATGAACCAATCAATTTAGGATAGCAACATGACTTACAAATATTTAAAACTTGTGAAGGGACGGGGGACAAGATGGAATTCAGATTAACACTTAACTGTCAGCGGGAAGATTTCCCGCCTCTCCAGCCCCATCCCCCTCAGAGTTGCGGCTCTGAGGGGAGTAGTTTTCCCAATTAACTTTATCATTTATCCACATAGAAAATTCATTGTTTGTGGACTGGCAGGGCAGGGCAGGTGCCACTTCAGCCTCAGCCTTAGGCTGGGCCACCGCCACACCAACCAGGATGGCCAACCCTGTCCTGGGCGGAATCAGGCACAGCATCACCAGCCAGGCAAAGGAGGAGATTGTCCCGCTCTGCTCTGCACTGGGGCAGCCTCACCTCGAGTCCTGTGAGCAGTGTTGGGCACCACAACACAAGAAAGGTGTTAAACTATTAAAGAGCATCCAGAGGAGGGCAACAGAGATGGTGAAGGGCCTTGGGGGGAAGTTGTATGAGGAGTGGCTGGGGTCACTTGGTCTATTCAGCCTGAAAGAGACTGAGGGGAGACCTCACTGCAGTCAGAAACTTTCTCATAAGGGGAGGAGGAGGGGCAGGCACTGATCTCTCCTCTGTGGTGACCAGAGACAGGACCCAAGGAAGAGGCCTGAAGTTGTGTCATGGGAGGTTTAGGTTGGATATTAGAAAAAAGTTCTTCACCCTGAGGGCGGCTGGGCACTGGAATAGGCTCCCCAGGGAAGGGGTCACAATGCCAGCCTGACAGAGTTCAAGAAGCATTTGGACAATGCTTTCAGGCTCATGGTGTGACTCTTGGGGTGTCCTGTGCAGGGCCAAGAGTTGGACTTGATGATTTTGTGGTCCTTTCCAACTCAGCTTAACCTGTGATTCTGTGATTCTGAGTACTTCTCCCACTCTCTACTTGTCTTGGTTTAAGATCATTTAAAGAGGTGGACACTCTAAAATGAGTTATCTCCCCTTAGTTTCAACCAATCCTTTTCTACCAATAAAGAGAAATGAAATACAAATAGATACGTGTGAGAAAATAACAGTTTACTAACAAGCAAAACAGCAACAGGCAAAAAGTAACTGAATAATCCCATGTTCCCCTCCGAAATTCTGTTTCCTGACATGGTGCTGGGTCTTAAAGAGACAGTAACCATTTTTTGGACACAGGTAAATATGGAATACAATAACCTTTTGGGTTATCCATGACAGTATTCTTGCTTGGGATTGCCCTGATCTAGGTGCAGCATCTCGCACTTGGATTTATTCAACTTCATGAGGGTCTCATGGGCCCACATCTCAAGTTTGTCCAGGTTCCCCTGGATGGCATCCTGTCCTGTTGTGTCAACCCTCAGCTTCATGTCATCTGCAGACTTTCTGGGGGTGCACTTGATCTCATTGTATATGTCATCAACAAAGATATTAAGGAGCACCAGTCCCAAAACACAGCCCTGAGGGGCAATACTCATTTCAGGTAATTCACCTAAAGCCAAATTCTCCACCATTCTCAGGGTGAAAATAACCTAGCATAGCACCCAGAAGATCTGAGGAGATAATGGTGGCTGTATTCAAGACTAGAGATCCTAGAATTGTCCCCTCTTTGTCTCCTCTAGTGGTCTTCTCTATATCCTGAACAGGTAAATAACAGCTGCAGGATGTTAAGTCACTAACAGCTCAGGCCTGTATTTCAGGTATTAAATTACTCAAGCCCACAGAGACTTATTTTTGTTCTGATTTTAAACATGTTGACTAAATAAATCTCATGTTGACAAGAATGACACCAAATTGGAAGCTAATTTGTTGCTGCCTGACATCAAGAATAATATAACTTGCCCACTGATGCCACACAAAGAACTTTATTCTGAAATAAAACACTTTGATAAAAAGCCATCCTCCTTGTGTAATTAGAAAATACAAAGGGCACAGTGAGAATTTGAGTTTAAATGGTGAAATAGAATAAATTCTGTTTACAACCCTTATGACAAAAGGTTTACTGTAACACAAAAGAAATGGAGAATTCTGTTTCAGAAGTACTCTGAAAGCATGTCATTTCAGACCTATAAATAATGAATTGTTTCTATATGCTAAGGAAGTAAAAAAATGTCAACATAGTTGGCAGTTTCAAACAATGTGCAAGACTTTATCCTTCACAGAAAATGCATAATTAATAATACCCCAAAACATGATCTACAACCGGAACATATTTCAACTACAGAAAATCCTAGACTGATGTGTTTAAAGAAAAGAACTTTATTTCTTTGATTAAAATCTTCAGAGGTGTGATAGGTTGTCCTTGGCCTCAGCACAGAAAAGCACTTAAATTTCTACCTCTCTGACAGTATGGAAGTCATCCTTTTTGTTTTGAGTTGAATAACAGTTGGTGCTATGGCCTACATGGAATATCTTAAGAAGTACTAGAAGAGGTATGAGATCAGGTATTAATTATGGAAAAACAATTACTCAAATATTGATTGGATCAATGCCTCATTAGAAGGAAATGTAGAGATAACATTTTTGAATGCGGTGAGTGGCTACTCCCAAGAAAATTAAGTTTTACTATCCCAGAAAAGATGCTGAATTAGGTAGTAGTAGTAGTGGTGCACAAAACACCTCAAAAACTACTAGTGGGATAGCCTTTCTATAATAGGAACCAAAATAAAATTAGCTTTAACAATATTGGGTAGAAAGTACGCTCAATAAATACAGCATGTTGCTCTGCAATTTCAAGAGAAATGATTATGCAAAAAAAAAAAAAAAAGAAAAGAAAAAGAAAAAAAGGCAACATTAGTAAGAAAAAGCAACAAAAGAAACAAATAAAAAAAAAAGATAAAAACCCCCAAAATCCAAAAGGGAACATTCCAAAGAGCAAGATGCTTAAAACAGCCTGGAGTCTGCAAGAAATAGTGTAATGGAAAAAGGATGAAAAACACGCCACCATTCAAAAAGAAAGAAAAGCACCACAAAAACAGCTGCCATGGGATCAGTGGGAAAGCTTCGAAGGCAATCACAGGCAAAAGCATTTAAGAAAATGAGAGCTTGCCAAAATGAGGAGGAACCCATAAGAAAATTATAGGTTAAACATAAGCAGGAAATTGTGAGCTCTAAAAATAATTTCAAGTATACCTTACAAAGGATTTTCAAACTGATAACAAAAGTTCTTTAAATACTTCAGGCACTGTGGAATTGGTGGGAATACTGGTGACAAGTGTGTAAAAGCAGCACTCATCTGACAAAAGCCACAGCAGAAAAGCTCAGTGTATTCCTTGATAGAGGCAGCCCTGTGTGGGAAATGGTCTTTACTGCAGAACAGTGAGAGAAGGTAGATCTAGTTGAATAATTATAACTCGAGTACAAGACCAAATGGATTAGCTGGAAGTCAGTAGGTTACTCAGCCCAGGTAGCATCATCCAAGGCTGACCTTCAGGTGAAACTGCAGAATTGCCACCCAGGCATGTGGCCGTAGGGCTACAAACAGCCCTTCTGAGAGGTGGCAGATGGATTGCCAATATGAGTTCCTTATAGAATGAGGCCCCAGAAGGGTATCCTGGAAACTACAAACTGCAGTGGTATGTGCCCTAGCAAAGGTGGTGGAGTATAAGTTAAAGAATCAAGGACTTTTTCAGTCTATATTAAAGAACAGGATCACTGAGCAGACCAAATATGGTTACCTGGGCAAGAATCAGTGTGGCTTCTGAGAAGGAAAATCCTATCTCCCTGATGTGTCATAGATCCATATGGATCTTTCTTAATTTTCCGCAAGGAACCTAAAAGAAAGGGGGAGCAAATGTGACAAGTTTCCAGATGAGTTTAAATTCTTCTGGGAAGTAAGGTGCTGTGGCAATGGCAAGAAATACCAGAAGGACTTCAAAAAACTGAGTGCAAAACATATGACAGATGAGCTTCAATATAATAGATAAAAATACCTAGGAAAAATAATCCAAACCATTTCTACCACAATATAGTATAACTGCAAACTGGGAAAGAGATCTTACAGTCATTCATTGACATTCACTGCCTGAAATCATTGGCTTAATGGGCAGGAGTAGCCAGAGAAGACAACAAGGTGTTTTGCATCATCCAGAAGAACCTTGAGAAGAAAGAACATAATTTTGCTACTGCATAAAAATCTGATGAACTCATATCTTGAGTTCAGTGTGCACTTCTAGTTCTTGCATCTCAGGAAGGAAGACTTTAAGAAGGTAGAGAAAGTATTAGCTATAAGGACCAAGAATGAAGAGCAGCTCCCCTTGCTCACAGAGGCCAGGACTCTTTACTTAGAAGACAAAATGGATTGATATGAGGTTTACAAAATCATGAAAGCAGGGGCTAAGATGAATGTGGAACTATTCTTGCAGGCCTGCAACATGAGAACAAGACAAGATGATTAAACCATCAAAACATCTATTTAAATTGGTTTAAAAAAGAGCCTCCTTACACAGGCAGCTTGGAAACTACTACTAGAGAACACTGGAAATAGAGAGTGTCATTAGGATCAAAAGTGAAGTAGAAAAAGTATTAGACCACAGCCTCAGGACTTGGAGTATGATGTGGCATGAGGACAGGGAGGAGGGAGCTATGCTATGCACCTAAATTTCATTTCAACAGGAAATCAAAGTACTGTCAAGATCCACAATCCCATGCATATATGCACATCTGGGGACAAGAAAAAGCTCTCAGCTTCCCTCTCCCACAGGGAGCTTAAGTAACTTTCTCTTAAATGTTCCAGAGCCCTGCAGCAGATTTAATAAAAAAATCTCCTGCATGTGAACATATGAAAGCTTGCTTAAATCAGTTATCCACCAGGGACTTTTAAGCTTGTGTCATACCTACATTTTATCTGTCTTGAGAAAGGAATAAAGTTCATTCCAAAAGAAACTCTTTACCACAGCCGTTTCTATACAAGTGACAGTCAGTATAATGCTAAGTATAAATATTATTGCATGGACTATGTTTCCATTATTCTTGAGCAGTACTTTCACTGGTCATTATTCATCATTACTAATAGCATTTCCAACATGCCAGGCATTGCATCAAGAGGACATTTTTAATAAACTTTCCATTCTGTCCCTATAAACAAATTTTAAAAGTTGTAATAAATGAAGAATTATGGCTACTTTTGTGTTTATAATGTGAAGCTCAGAATTTCCATAGATCTTTGATGGTGCCCAAAATAAAATCAAATTATAATGCCCACAGGGGAGTCAGAGATTAGGCTATAACTCTGATAACTCTATGCCATGTACCTACTTCATATATCAAATTCCTTTCAAGTTCCTCTAACACTAGCCTTTTGTGAAACTATCCCTATCTCTGACTTATTGCTGTCTTCACAAAAAGTGGGAAAGAAACATCCTCTATGCCTAGTATTATTTTTGAGATTTCCAGTGTGTTTTGCTAGAGGTAAAATAAGGTAGTAAATAAAGTACCACAGACAGGACATGTGAGGCTGATGTTCACTTTGAGCTTTCAGTGATGTTTGCTACCCAGTTAACATTGTTACCTCTTTCCAGTGGAAGACCTTGGAATGAAGGGACAGAGCATGAACTTTGGAGTAGGATATATCAACTTCATCTAAAGCCTCCTTGTAGCACAATTGTTGGTGTTTGTTTGTTTGGAGGATTTTGTGTGTGTGTTTGGGTTCTTTTTTTCCTTTTGTTTTGTCTCTCCTCGCTCCTAAATGCTGCTTTGCTAATATTTAGGTACTGTAGCAGGTTTCATTATTNTTGTGGGTTTTCGTTGTTGCTTGGGTTTTGGTTTTTGTTTGTTTTTTCTGAAGCGCTTATATTCTTAGTTAGAATGAAGACTTTCAAACACTCTTTGTAGTGACCAATGATAATTATTGTTGTCTAATAAACCTACAGAGGGACAAAGGGAGGGTTAAGCTAAGCTCAGTGATATGCAACAAACACAATATAATCCATGTCTTGCAGAATTAGGTTGTGTAGAACATATGGATAAAATAATTTATGCTACACAAAATTGCAAGAAACAAAGAAAGAATATGGATAATCATGCGCAGTAAAGTTCAGTGTTCCTTACATATAATTACATCCATTGACAGAACAGAACTGGCTAGTAGAGGCTCCAGAGTATCCTTGATATCAAGTTGACATTAATGAATTTGTCAGTGGACCTTCACAGATGTGCAAGAGGAGCTCACCTTGAACTTCCTACATTGGAAAAGGAGGATATAAGTAGTTATATTAAAGGCAATCTGCAGCTGTTCTCTGCTGTTTACCTCAGGCTGCTGCAGGTCTGCTGTAAATCATCCCAGTTTCAGCAGAGTATCTGTTAGTGTTACGATAATGCAGAGTGGCAAAGAGGCAGCTCCAGTATGTGTCACCTTCCAGACAGCAGCACATTTGGTGGTGGACATTTTCCATTTTGTTTGACTGATCTGATCTGAACTCTGTTGCAATAGCGGCACATATGTAAAGGAAGTTGCATGCTGAGAAATACTATGAAGCAAAACCTAACTTTTTGCTATTCAGAGAGTTGAATGTATGATAAGAAACTATGAGAAACACAAGAGAAGGCCCTGGTACATCTACTTGTGCTTCCCTCACAGTGCAAAACTCAGAAAACAGCTTTTTATATTTTTTTAGCTGAGCATTCCAACAGATTTATTGCCTGCTCACAGTGGTAAGGCTGAGTTAAGTACAGAGAAGTGTGCTTATGCTCTATGCATACTTCATCAGGTGTGATCCATTGCCTGTAAACCCGTAAGCTTTGTTAAATTATTCCTCCCTTTCAACTTTATTACATATGTTTTAGTGAGACAGGGAGAACCACAGCAAAATATTTTCCCCACCCCCAAACTGCACTGCTGCTTCTTCATCTACATGTTCACAAGTGTATGATTCTTGGAAGAAAGCTCCCTCTCTAAGGAATAACTTGGAGCAATACACTGCAGTTGATGACACTGTTAAACCCTGATGTTATGTGTCTCCATTATAACTTCACTTTCTCTAACCTATCTAGTGACAGAACTCCACCAGAGAGAGAGGAATTTCCCTTTTGATTTTGATGTTACACATCATATGTCAGCCACACTCTGAACCAGGAAACATGGCAGATAGGTAGAGCCTTGAAGCTTTGTGTAGGTCAGCTCTACCAGCTCCCTTGAGATTATTTAATTCACTTGTGGAATGAACAGCCATATGTGCCCTTTTGTCAGAGGATATGGATATATTTGATGGCCAAAACTCGACTGATATACAGATGAGAATAAAACTGTTTTGTTATCATATTTTAAAGGCTAGATATTTTCCCAGCATGCTCTTTGCTTTAGAACTGTGGACAAGACCACCAAACATGGAATATAACTGGCAATATAATTGACAAGGTTCTAGAGTAACTGATATTTCATAGTTATACTACTATTTTTGTCTTCAGAAAAAGCTTTTTTGTCATACATGATTGTCCACTGGAATATCAGAAATGCTGGCTAAGAAAAATACTTTTCTGGAGCTAATTAATTTTGCATATGAAGTAGCCCAAATAGACTGAAAAGTGCTTTCCTTCCTGGTGAGTATTCATGTTACAGACTTGAGCAAATAGGGATAGTTTTCTTTCAACTTATTTTTTGGCATAATGTCCTCACTTAACCAAACTGCACTAGACTTGCAGGCTTATAAATCTTGACTACCTCTCTAACTACACACAAGCTTATTGCACATGTATTTCAGAGACTGTGCCTAGTGCACTCCAAACAGCTCATAATTGGAGTTATTTTCTAAGATATTTTATTCTGTTATATCTGATAAATGAAAGATTAGATCTTTTGCACATTCCCGTGGAAAAACTTTTTACTTTGAACTCAAAATCCTTAGAAAGTTGAGGAACAATGAAAAAAATAGTAACAGCTATTCAAGATGAGGGAAAATAACTGAAATGCTAAACATCTGGTTTTGTCAGAAAATAGATAAGTTATAACTAGAAAAAACTTCAGATATCTTATGATAATTACTATGAAAATCTGAACAGAAAAAGTCAGCAGAGTCAACTTTTCTGGGAACTTCAAACACACTTTGAAGAAAGTCTGTTTTCATCCTTGATCTGAGCGAGAAGAAAATCTAGTAATTGAGTTTAAGATTAGAAATGAGCATTACATTTAAAAATGTTTAAATGTCTAAACTGTGTCTAGGTGATGAAACTTCTTTAGTAACATAAAATGAGAATTTTTTTCCTATAATATGGTATTTTCCTTTAACCTAGTCCATAATGATCATTGTTTAGTCTGCCCACATGAAATTGTTATATCATCACTCATGCTTTAGGAAAATAAAAATCAAGATAAAACCATTCCAGATTTTTTTTTCTGAGAGGCAAGGAATCACATTTGTAGCTCATCAGAGGTTCTTCCCTCCCCCATTTCTGTTTCTCTTCTTTTTCCAACATGAAGCCTGTAGGCTGTAGCCATTTTAACTGCTTCAGGAAATATCACCTCACCAACTCACAAGAAAAGACTTCCTCATCGCTTATCCTTCTATAACATAAACTGTATTTTTTTCCCTGAGAATTGCAGATGTAATTTTTTTTTTTGGCTCAAATATAAAAATTCCAAAATATGAACTAGCTTATTGTTAACAATATGAAAAAATACGAACTAGCAAATACTGCTTAATATAAAGCTTTGATCTAAACTTCCATAATCCTCCATAATACCAAATATATATATATATGTCCTGACAAGGCTGGTTATACATCAGGAAGAACATGTGGAAGCAAATAGAATTAGTGCATAGGTAGTAAACTGTTAATGTAATGAAAAAACAAAACAAAACAAAACAAAGCAAAACAAGCAAAACAACACACACACAGACGAAATAAAAGAAGTTGAGAAGGAGCATCAAACAAGATTCCACACCTCCAGTGAACAGGCAGTGATTTGCTTTATTTGGCAGCATCACCAGGAAATTCAGTGGGATGGGATGGCTTCAAGAATGAACCCACACCACTTAGGGATGTATTATTGAGAATACATCTTACTTAGCAGGACAGGTATAGCAGATGAGTGGCAAATTTTACCCCACAACATATCCTACGTGCCCACAATAAACTAGCCCCTCTGCCAAGTTTAGAAAAGCACAGGAGCAGAACCATCTCCCTGCCTGTTGACATCCTCATGACCTCCTGTTTGGTTTTTACACGTGCCTGTGTCTCCTTGCCTCTAGTTTCCACATGATCTTGGATATCTGTGTATGTCATTCCCCCAACAATGGACATATTTTAAACTGTTTTATTCCCTTCTAATTTAGATTGTTTCCATATATCATCAGTGGCCTTGCTGATCATGTAGCCTTGCACCAATCTCTTTGATTTTCTCCGTACCTAGGTCCAAGCCGCAGTTGCCACTGTGTTTCCTCACCCTCTGGCCTCCTGTCCCAAATGTGGTGCAAAAGCTGTGAACTCAGCAATAGCTGCCAAGGCAAATTTTGTCTACTGCTACTATATTTCTAACTCATCTGAAATGAATCCTGTTGACTGAAGCTGGGCAGGAGTAGCGGAGATCTTGTATTTGAGACATGGTGTTCAGGGTAGGCTTCACCCCATGACAGGCTGGTTCAGTGAGCAGGTGTGGTAATGTAAGGTCCTAAACCACCACAAGCCACCTACACTTGCTATATCTGTGTACTACACTTATATGTAGAAAAGGCTTGATTTCCTTGCCTCCAACCTCTACAGTCACCTTGAGCTCTCACAATAAAACGATTTCTGTTGCAACAGGAATTAGCTCTACAGTGTGGGAGAACTTTTTACACTGAAGGGAGACTCTTAGGGTAGTTTGGATCTTTGGGAATTGTATGTTTATGCAGTCCTTCAAAATGCTAGTGATAATGTGCAAAGAGAGAAATGACATGGCAGGAAGTAACAACTGCTGACTGAATTCAAAGTTGGGGATTTCTTTTTTGGTATATTGCATTGAATTAACAACATTTTGCTAATGTTAGTATACTTTATAACTTGTTCAGATACCTTCTGCATAGCACTATCTTGATCCTAAAAATGTGAAGTATGTGGTGATAACAAGATGAAAATGTACCACATTACAGATACTCTTTTCCTATGTACCTGTAGTATAAATTTACTTAAAATTTGGAAAACCTGAAGACTTCTCAAAGATTTGCAGAGAATGAAGGAGACTGAGGTTAATCTTTGGATTTAGTACTACTAATCTATTATGATTCTTTCTCCTTCTCATTTCATCTCTTTGGATTGCCAATATGGTAGGTTTTTAGAAAAAAATTCTTTTTTACTTGCAAATATTTCTGTGCACACAAATACTTCTATGTCCATGCTGCCTTCATATTTCATAACTCTTCCTCTAAAGCATTTTCTTGCTTTACATCTCAACAATTTTGATGTAGTAAGAAAAGTAAAAGGAACAGTGTTTCTGTAGTGTATAAAACTAGTGGGTTGTTGGAGATCAGAAGATGATCTAAATACGTATGGGATGGGCCAGAGTAGATCAGGTCACAAGTCCATTTAGTCCCACATCCTGTTCCAATTTAAGGAGAGTGAGATTGGTGTAGGCAGATATGATTCTTTAACACACTTCACCCTTCTTAAACTTAGGACTTTCAGCGCTCAGTGCTACTTACAACATATGTCTAATAACCCTAAATTCATCCATTCTCTTCTTGAAGCCATTAAGCTTCTAAACCAAATCAACGGAGACAGTATTTTTTATGTGCTCTGAAGTCCAAGTGTAAAAAGAAGCAAGCAACCAAGTGGGAAAAATAACACTATAAATGAATATTTAGTTTCACTTATAAAATATACAATACATAGTCATATACAATTTCAAAATAACTCAGAACATTTTTATAAAATCAATTTACAAAATGTCACCAGTAAATTTGTTTTACATCATATTCTTTTGGTTCTGATGCTTCCACAGAAATTGTCCTGCAATCTGAAATTAGCACCATTTGATACTTAGAATTAACAAATAAAACCCAAAAGATCCTTTGTCCAGGCATTTTCAGAGATTTGTATCTCAAATATTTACATATGTATTATACAGATTTATAAGCACAGTGCATTCAGAGCCTATGCTATATGGAGCTGGCAATAATGAGAAACAAGGTAAGAGCCAGTTCCTGCTCTGTGTAAGTAGGATGTTAGCGATTCAATAATGCTACATATAACATGAGAAAATATCTGATAGTAAGGGTGCCCATGAACAATTCATGTTAAAATCTTAAATTCACAGATGAACTGAAAATCTCAGCTCCTTAAAAGCTCCTCTCTCCAGTTATAAAACTTTTGAACTTGAATGTCTCACAGATGTCACAGTCATATGGTTTGATTAATGCATCCTCCTTTGGGACAGCACATAAAACCTTGCCAACACACCTCAGTGTCGAGGAACACAAGGAACTCTTCCCAAAGACAAAATTTCCTGTACCTTCTTATCAGCTTCATAAAGTGGCAGAAACTGTCTTACTGTCCATGGTATTGTTTACAATTCACTATCAGCTCAAAAATAAATTTCTGTATTTATATGCTAGTAAAAGGGGTAGTTGTTGTTTTTGCGTATTACTGAGGCCTGGTATCACCACAATTCCAATTTTCCACATAACATTATACATCACAATATAAGGCTGCACTATATCCTGGAGACTTTCAACAAGTTTTCAAAGCAATTAGCATCAACCCTTCAGTTTAAAAACAAAAACCTTCAACTATGGATAAAAATTTTGCATGTATGAGTTGACTAGAAATTACAGTGGTAGCCCAAAACTATCTGAATGCGATGCTAGGAAACAGAGAATTCCTTTTAGCGCATGCCAGTCATCAATACACTGGCAATAATAAACCACAGGACCCATAAACTGTAAGAAGTACAGTAAAAATATCAGTAAAAATGTCTTTCAGCTCTTTGAAGAGTTGTTCTTGGTATGAAGAGGGCAAAAAATTGCTAGACTGCAATAAATTACATCTCAGTACCACTGAATAGTCCATAACTTAGTTAAGAGCAAGAAATATTGGCAAGCCATTTACTTGCAGCAGTCTTCAAAGGACAAAAGGACCTCCCCGAAAGCACCGTCCAGAGATGACTTCTGTGTGTCCCCTGCCCTTCCTTTTTGTTCCTTGGTGCACCAGTCACCCTTGTCCTATGTGTAGGAAAGTGAGTCCCTTTGCTATAATCCTTAGAATTTTACTTTTTGAGGCAGAACTGATCAGTTTGGCCCTTTGTTTTCTGTCTCAGCTCACATCAAACTCATCTCAACAGGGGGAAAAAGAAGATAATCAAAGACCTGAATTGTGTCGTCTGGGCATTCAGGTCCACATTCCTCTTCTGGTCCATTCAAGCTGTTTCAGGCAAGAATTTAAAGTGGTTCACATGTGCCAAACCTATCCAGGATGCAATTGCAACACAGTCAGATCTCTTTCTTAGTATTATCTCTTGATCTCAGCCCCTGTATTGTCTCCAGCTTTAGAATAGAGTAATTTTTCTGCTGACCTTTTCATAGAAACTTGAGAGATTTTTAGAATCTGAGTGTTCATTGCCAGTACACAAAAAAGGAGAATGTTGGCCTTGCAATGGGGAACATGGCAAAAAGGCAAGCTTTTTTTGTGTTTGTCAGGGGTTTCTGGTCAGGAAATTATCTATTTTGGGCAAACAGCTCTCTGTGTAAGCTTTCAACTCAGAACATGGAAGGTGAGGCACTTGAAACAGAGTGCATGTGGAGTTTTTTAAGTATAAAAATTGTGGTATTTTTACCGCTTGGTCAGGTGTTATTTTAAAAGCTTTGTTTTATTGAAAAGAAAGGAAATCTCTCTCTTGTGGGAATTATTATGCTTAGTAAGATTATTATAGGGTGCTGAATATATTAGGACTCGGTGGCAGAGAATATTGGATTGATTTATGTTGTGTGGGCTAAACATACATTAGAAAAATGCAGTAAAGTTGTTATGTGAGATTTTAAGGTGAAATTGCCTCATGTACACATATAGTAAGGATATCTTAAATGGAAATTTGTCACAAATTGATTATGGTAAAAAATAAAAAAAAGTAAATACGATAGTATATATGTCATATTATGCAAAATGAAGTAAAAACAAATTAAATTCCTATCTTTTGGCTCAGTACTTTGCCATATGTTGTCTGAAACCTGTTGAGATTTGAGATTTGACTGTTATGAGTCATATGATGAGAAAATGAATTCACCAGAGACACTAACAAAGTGTTTGGCCCTGCATTGCTTGTCTACAGTATCTGACTCTCCCAAAGTTTCTATGAAACTGCAGGTGATCCAAAATATTACATTAGGAGAGAGTAAAGTCATTGATTTCAGTGAATTGATATTTTTCTGATAAAACAAAGAATTAAATAATTGTGTCAAATATACACTACCCATTAGGAAATCCTACCTTATTCATTGTGAACATGCAAAAAAGGTTTTTTTCTAAGGACATGCGTCAATATTTTATATTGCAAAGCATTTAGAATAACATCTCATCTGGCTTTTTCATTCACTAACCTCAAGATTTAATAAACTTCTATTTAGTGAATTCTGAAAGCAAGGTTAGTATACAACTTTTGAAGTATAGTGTACAGAAACAATAAGCTGTAAACTAAGATGTTCATCAATTTTTGAAGGAGACAAGAAGTCCAGGCTATATGGACTGGCTGAAGGCTGTCCTCTTTGCTTTAACTAGTCATTATTTCTCAGTAGCAACTACTCAATGTGTCATTCTATACTGAGTGAATTCCAATCAATTACAAGTGATTGCACATCACTGTGCATCAATCAGAGGATAATTCTTGATTCAATGAGATGCAATGGGTGATGTCAATTACATTTTGTTGACGTTCTTTGATTGCATATTCTTTTGCAAATACTGTAGCACCTGAATTGTAACACACTGACTAACCTGGCTATTCCGCATTTCATAGGTTATGTCTAAAGTCAAGAACATGAACAGAAATAGTAAAATATCACCTGTATAGTGAATAAAAATTAGCAATAATACCAGGACATGCTATGAGAGACTGCATTAAGACATAGTGGGATGAAAGGATCCACTGGAATATAATCTGAGGAAAAATGAAGGAGATATAATTTCTGATTTTTTTATTTTCTTTTTTTTTTCCTTTAAACCTGAACTATAAGTCAGTTTTTTGGCTTTTCTTTTGGTGTCATCTGGTTCTATAAGCTTGTGAAGGCATTGTTTACACAAGCCTATCCTAAAGGGATGTGTGTTTGTTGTTCATTGAAGCCTTACATGTGCACTTCGTATCTACATTTTATGTACTTAATCTTGTGACATTCATCTAACGTTCTAGTGCCAATGGAGGGTAAGCTCAAGCTTATGCCAGTCTAATGGGAACAGCCCAAGTGTGTTATCCACAGCTCCTGACAAGGCAAGCCCTAAGTGAAGGAGGTGCTGCAGTCTTCTCTCACTCAACAATAGACTTAAGTGTGCTTAAGCTAAGCAAAGGCTACTTATCAGGCCAGGGAAAAGTACTACAGTGTGTATGTGCACAGATGTTTCTTCATTATTTAATTTCTCCTCTGAATTCATTACTTAGACGACATGGAATAACAAGCTTAACCTAGGGAATTTCTCTGGGTTTTCTCTAGGTAGCTTCCTTTGACTAGATGAAATGGAACCACAAACATGTTATGGGTTTACAGTTTAGTACGACATGTGGGCAACCAAACTGCAGTCCAGAAGCGCAGTCAAAGAGAAGAGCTATTATGTGCCTTGATCCAGAGAGAAGAGAAGATAATCTGTGTGCTTGAATATCAGGCACAGCAGCGTAAATTACTGCTGTCTTTCTAATGGTAACTGAAGGGTAGAAGCATAGAGCCCAGTGAGATCTACTTCAATGCTTATTCAAAGAAAACAGCCTTGAATTGGTGGTGTACACTGAGAGAGTGCTCTTATAGCCAAACTGATGGCTATCACCAAGTAATGCTCAAATGAATATAACTTCCTTCTCACAGCAGGATTTATTCAGAAATTAGTCTTTTTAGTGGGTTAATTTTGTGGGTTTTTTCCAATTTGTGAAAAAATATTCACTATACAGAGAAAAACCAAATCAAGTAGATTTTAGGCTGAGAGAAAAGAAGAAGCATATGAAAAAGACTGACATGTCAAATGCTGGCATGAAATTTGTGCCTTTATATAGATTAAACATTCTGTAAAGAGACAGTAAATTACAAAATGAAATGAGAGATGAGGATGATCAGCAGATGTAAAAGCTTAAGTCCAGAGTGTTCCTAGAAATACAAAACTGACACCTTCTTGCCAGCACATTTGGTACAGTTTGTACTTCTGTCATTCTGGGATAGAGGAACATTACCATAGGCCTTTTCAAATGACTGAAACACAAACAAATTATATAACATAGTGATGTAATATCAATATGACATATAGGTTAGTGCAGGCAAAAGACGACCTCTTCAGATGACTGGTTTCCAAAAATTAATCTCTTGCTGAATAATGTGAGAGTCTGGTAGTCACACTGATACTCTTGTTTCTACTGTGAAGGGATCCAATGCAACTTCAGGACTGAGAAGGAAATTTGAGACAGGTCCCACAGAACTTGTGAGCACAAAATATTCATAGCTATGAGGAGACCCCTCAATATTTAAATCTCTAACCAATAATCTCTATGATGCACAAAAAGTAGGAAATAAAAATAGTAAAACATACTGAAATTTCTGTCACAAGAAGTTTGGTACTAGCTTCTACAACTGTGGTTCACTGATCTTAAAGTCCTGAAATAAGCCAGACTGGGAGATCACCGCAGCACAGGCAAAAGTAGAATGAGTTAAGCAAAAGTAAACCAGGCCTGTTCTTAACTACATTTTTGGAGCTGCCACTTCTGGCGTCTACAAAAGTCAATTTATTTCTGCCAAAAATATCCATTCAACAGATTAAAATCTCTTTGTGGGAAGACAACCAGAATTGAGTGAGGAAAATTTTTTGAGGGTCAGTGTGAAACCTGTACTGAAACTATCTGCTGAATCAGCGCTAACCTGCAATGTCTGAGTGCTCTTAACTAAATGATTTGTCACTCTCTCAATCTATTGTGCTTTCCACTGGTGAATTATACAATATCAAAAAGCAAAAGTAAAAACTGAGACCTACAAGCAGGGACAGAAATCTTTTGTGCCCATAGGTAACCAGTCTCAAGCTTTTGAGTTAGATCAAGCAGGTCTTGTCCTGCCTGTCTAGTAAATTACAGGGTAGTTTGGCACAGTTAAATCTCCTTTGCCTTCATCTGGCATTTTGGGAAGTATCTTCAAGCTTTTTTTCTCATTTCAAGTTTTATGATAGAACCTTGACCAGGCAACAGCTATAAAAGATGATTTTACAACCATCTAAACTGTCATGTATCCTATTTGGCCATGGCGTGTGTCTGTAGACTGTGCTGATTATGGCCTCCACAAAAGGTCCAGGGAGTGGGATCTGGGAAAAATGCAATTAATCCTTCTGTTCCCTAGCATAGTTCTTATCAGATTGGAGTAGTTTGCTTTTTTGGCATTGGATAGATGGAGAGTCCCTAGATAGAAGTGGAAGTTAGTGTTATAAAATGAATTAGAAAAATCTAGCAAACACTAGGTTCTTCTCCATATTATTAAGACACAAAAACACCAGGGCAGGAAGGTTTTCCTTATTTGCCAGCAGCCAAACTGTGGCCAATTTGGATCCTCCTCTTCTCTGATGGAATCTCTGCAGTCACATTTCAGGCTTAAAAATCACTTAATTTTTGTTTTGTAAATGCTTATTTGTGCCTTAAATGTGCTAAATGAAGCACTTTCAAAATAAGAGAAGATTTACAAGCCTTAGAGATAATCACAATGACTGGTGCCTTGCCCAGGAGAGCTAGAAATTCAAATGAGTTATTGGAAACATCAGTTATTGGACATGACCAAAGAGAGCATAGCAGACGGAGTGACTCCAACTCCTCTTGCATGGAAAATATTGTATAGCCAGTTCCAACTGTGAAAGGATAGAAGAAAAAGTCACACTAGTCTCACAAGCGTGTTAAAACCAACCTGCTTACTTTGAGTTTTGTGTTTCTGAAGTGACACTGAGCTGTTGACTATAATAACAACCAGAGGGTAAAAATACCCATGTTCCTTTGAAAATAGCTCAGATTTTTTATGTGTATTTGATCTAGGATGAAGCTCCTCTGTGTTTGTGTAAAGACGTGAGTACTACTGTCTCTGAAAAACAGAGGGCAAATTTAAAATACATTTCCCCCAGGAGAAAATGCCTCACTTTTAAAAGACAAAGTAGGATTTCCAACTTTTGATGCCTGTCATTCATATGAAAGCTAAATAAATCAAAATCATTAACAAAACATGTCAAATTTTGTATTTTCAGGGCAATATGATTTTCAGCATCTCTCAGCTAGCTGTACATTAAATGTATCACTTGTCCCTACCAACCTCATACTCTAAAATATATTGTAACTGGTTCAAGCATCTTGTACATTTTACATTCAAAATATGAGCAGCATATAATTAAACAAGTGCCTATGTCAGCAGGGAAATCTCCATTGAAGTGAGGATCTGATCACACTAGCAGTTAATTTTGCAACTGTTTTCATGAATAGAAATGCTTCTGGCTATGCAAGCCTCAAAGCTCCTTCTATTCAAGTCACTGGGACTATTGGAATAATTGAAACTTCATCAGAAATAGAATCTAAGTCATTACTATTTGAGCCACCAGAAATTCTTGAAATGTTTGTGTCTTTTTCCTTTCTGTAAAATGAAATTTTTGGAAGACTGAAAAGTGAGTAATTTGGACACACAAATTGGACAAAGACTTTTATGTAACAAGGAGCTGTCCTAGTGGGACTTCATGCACTTGCTGACCCACAGACAGTGTATTTACTTGTTCAAAAAGAATGTTGGTTTTAAGAAGACAGTACATGATTTTACTGAACATCCACATTAGAAATTCCCTTTGCTTTATAAGGATTAGCTGTCCTGAGACTGTAATGCAAACTGTAAATGTTGATCTGAAATAGAAAACATCAATACTTAAAAATGGCTGAGGTAGTTCCTTTTTGATGGGGCATCACTGAGTTGAAAAAGCAGACTAGTGTTGCTCCCTACTCCCCACATAATTTCATTTTAGGCAAGTGAGCTAAATTTAGCAAATAAACTTGATACAAGGTTCTTCTCACTTGTCAAAATATGGTGACAATTAAACTGGCATCTATTCTGTACCTCATTTTTTAAAGGAATATATTTTTCAAGGCTTTGACAGTTAAAAACTATTTAGATTATTTATGACATTTCCAATGAGTTAGTAACATTTTTTTATTGCATTGCATTTTGCATAATATAATTTGTCACTACTTCTTTATTAAGCTTGTTTTATATTCATAGTTGTCCCACAACTCTATATTTTCCTCTTTGTCAGCTCAGAACTTCATTATGAAGGATGAGGTTTTATCGTTTCCTAGTGATGCAAATGTCTACAGTGAATAAGTGTCATTATGCAGGAACAGAAATTTAGTTTTCCTCCATTAAGCAGCCAGGCTAATGACTCAACAAGTTTATAGCCCACCACAAAATTTGATAGCTTGGTGTTGAGTTAAACAAATGATGGTTACATATTTATATGAAAATGAAAGTGGCTTTTTGGAACCTGATGTAGTATTTTTCTCATTTAAAGCCTTGACTTCCCTTTTCAATGTAAAGAAGGGACATTCTCAGTTAAAACTTAAGATGAACATGCTTTCTGTTTCTTATGCCTGACATGACTCTAGTATGACACCACCATCATAGGGAAACAAAAAATATCTATTTCATGGCCAACTTTCAAACCCTGTTGACACCCACAGAAACATCCCCATTTAATGGGTTTGAATTCTAACTATTTCCTATTATATGTAGGAAAAAAAAAACTATTAATAATAAATATTGCATCCAGCTGAAGAAGATATATGCCATATCCTGATCAATGGAATGTTTCCATCTGGCCATGACACCCACTAAACACTGTCTCAGGGCCAGTGGACAACTATATCAGCAAAAACACTCACAAGCTCTTTCTTTTCTTTATACAACCAGTTTTAAGTAATTAATAGAATGTGTGAAAATTACCTATTTGGCTATCTAATTTATCTCCCCTCCAGTACAAATTTGTTCCCATGGTATATTTTTTCAATGCTTTGCCTAATCTAATGCCAAATATTCAGCATTTCCCATTGGAGACTGTTTCTCAGTTAAAGGGATGATGCTGTCACAATTCTCATTCAGATATTTAGCTAGTTTAATTTTTGTCCTAATTTCAGTCTATTTCTCCTGGTGCTAGATTCCTGGCTGCTATAAACTGTCAGAGCTTCCCTAATTTCCTTTGGGTTTGGGCAGTGTACACCAGCTGAGAATCTGGTCAGGGTTTTCCCTTCCTACAATGCTAACAATTTTTTCTTCCTCTGCTACATTATACTATTAATCATCCTGCTCACACTTATGCATTGCATTCTTTAATAATGCTTTCAAATCCTGCTTTCTAATACCATATTGCTTGCTGTGTCAATCAATCCATTCCATTCCATTCCATTCCATTCCATTCCATTCCATTCCATTCCATTCCATTCCATAATTCACTTATTAATCCATACTTCATGTTGACATTAAAATCAGCTGCTAAACTAGATAAGACTTCTCCATAGTGATGGTAGAACAGCTGCCACAATCATATGAGAGGATTTGTACTGAGGGCAATAGGTAAGTGTTGTCCTGAGTTTTGC
>VYZT01002788.1:0-19937 GCA_013400735.1 Pomatostomus ruficeps
GTCCCAGAGAATTACAGCTTCCTGTAACTCTCAGCTGTATTACAGATTTATTTTCTCTAAGTAGGCAGTTTCTAATCAACCTCATGCCCATCACACTCACCCCAATACCTGCTCTATTAAGCTTTCCATCCTAGAACCCATGTGTTCCTTCTGAGATTCCAGATTCCATCGTTTCCCCTAAGGAAGTCATATGAACGTGCCTAAGAAAGTCCTCCTCTCTTTCCAAATACTTTATTGGAGAAAGTCTTATGAACAATATAGATAGTGAAAAATTTGGATGAGCCTTATTCCTAAACCTGTCTCACAGACCTTTACATCACCCCATCACCCTTTTTCTTTAATATCTTTTGGCAAATCCATCCTTACAAGGCAGTGTCCAAGTGCCTTATGCTTATCTGACCCCTGAGGAAAGTGATTAATTGTGGTCCTCATGCAAGTGGGCTCTGTTGGTTGGAGAGTTTAGTACTCCATGAAAGCATAAAAAAGAAAGTGCAATGGCATTTGCAATGTCTATGAACAATTCCTAGCAACAGATGAGGAGGAAGCAAGCCTGCACTCTGCAGCCTGGAGTATTTCTCCAGTCACTTGTTTGGCAGCTGTAGTAAATTGAGTAAGTGGAAAGGCTGAATCAATTTGTTCATTCTGTGAATTCATTAAGCCTCAGAAGACAGCCTGTGGGCAGGGTCCTCGGTCCTGTGAGGTTTGATATGTTTATTCATATTAATGGCTTCACCAATGGTGAGCAATTTTGCTACTCATTGCAATTGTTCTTTGTAATAAAAAATAATGTGCTGCCTCAGATCTTTCACTTCGTTTCAGTTAGCCAGAATGTGTGAATTTAATAACCATTTACAGCATTGATTCCAATCTGGATGAAAACCCTTATAACCAAAATTGAGCCATTGTGTGGCATTATCTCTCTGACATCAGGATACATGCTGCATTGAGCCTTGCAATGCTTCATAGCCAACATCATGGGATGACACAACTAAAATTGAATAAGGAACAGACTTCTTGTAATTAAATTGCAGCTATCAGTGTGAATACCATCTATCTAATACACAGCACACAAAGTGAATGGAAGCATGCAAACGTGTGTATAATGTTTACAGCAAACCAATTAAGTCTTCAGGTTCCCTATTAGCAGCAATATCACTCATCTGTTCAAGCCATCAGCAACTTCCTTTGGTGTTCTGTATTCTGACTGCACACAAGAGAGGACTCTCTATCTGCTTTTGCCCAACTCATCTAGCAGCAAATGATTCCAAAGATAAGTTAATTCCTTCATGTCTAAATTTTAATTATTGTGCTTTCCAGTAATTTTAAGAAAATAGACCCTTAGTCAGTATCAATTGTCATAACTTTGCTGATGTTGGTAACAATTCCTAGTATCTGAGAACTTGGCCCAGGGCCACAATTTTTAAATTACAAGTTTAGACAAATGCAACCACAGTTCAAGAACAGATAAGAAAATACTAAAGTTAATAAAGTGAACACAACATGTTTCACATACTTTAGGGTTTGAACATTACACAGTTCATTAGTAATGACAAAGTGGTACGGATCCTCCATCGCTACGGTCAAAATTCAGCCTATATAAAAAGCAAAATACTTTCTACTGTAATGAGAGCATTTACAGTAATTGTCTCCTGCTCTTCCCCCACATTTTTATAAAAAGTGCTACTACAAGCAGCCCCATGAAAGAGGCCAAATTAATATAAATTATTGTCTTCAAATACTTACAAGGGATAAGAAATACCAGGATGACACTGAAAAGTAAATAGATAAAACTTTTGATAATGCTTGAGTTCTTGATCTCATCAAGACTATCCATGCTGAAAGGATAATTTTTGCTTTGTGGATTTGTGAGAAGTTAAGGTCGGTATTTTGCACACCCTGACTGTGAAAGACAATCCATAGTGAGGTGTAGCATTCTGACTGTCATACACTTACTGTGAGAAGTAGTAGTTTTTCATCTGAAATCTTCAATGCCTAATACTTTCACCTCGAAACAAAAATGAAATGATTGAATTCTGGTACTTAGAAAAGATTTAAATATTTGGACTATAGGATGTGGAAACCAGACATTCATCTATTTCAATCAATGTTGAGATGTGCTAAAAGCAACCATTTTTATACAAGGCAAAGCAAGAACCTTAATAGAATTTCTACACACTAAGGGAAAAAATTCCTAGACTCAGCTTTCAATTTGTGTCATATAACTGAATAAAAATATATATTGTAAATATTCAGTTCAAATATTCCACTTAAGTAGTGGTTAGTCTACATGAAGAAAATAGGCAACCTGATTATTTTTGTTTTCCTTTTGCACTTTGATAATATTTCACATTGAACCTTAGTAAGAATGAGTTTTCAACATTAAACTATCTATGATCAATTTATTTCAAAATGTAAAAGCTATAAGAAATTCATAATTAAACTACTGGAATTATTTTCTTTAAAAAACCTTGTAGGTTTGATTGCAATAAAATAACTAGGATATTTTTCCATATATGCTAAGGATTGTACATTTCAGGAAACGGATCTGAAAAGTGATTTTGTTGCTTCTTCCTGCAATGTAAAATTTTCTGGTTTATCCATTGTTAAATTAAAAATTTATTCTTGCATGAGCATTCTATATTGGTAGATACTTTGGATGATAGCTGAAGAGGGAGACCCTCAAAAAATGTTAGTAATAAGGAAGTTTAATTTACACAATTAAATGAATGTAGATGAAGCTAAATAGTTTTCAAAACAACTTTAAATTGCCCAGTGCATCAATAAATAACTGGATTACTAGTGCACAGAAGATTTAACTGATATACTCATGGGCAGTTCCAGTCATATCAGAATATTCAGAAGGTTTCCTTAAGAATGAGTAGTTTATCTGAGAATAACAGAAAAATGAAGGCATTACGTCCTTCACATCTGCTGTTTTCCTTTATTATTTCCTGTATCTAGAAATAATTTTATTTATATCTCTGTATATACCCAATAAGAAATCTGTTCATTTATCCCATCCTTACTTCACCACCCCATATATCATCAAAGCCAATCTGACTTTTTGAGACTTGGAATATTCATGATGAAAAAATGATAATCTTCTATAAAGATTCTTAAAGGATTTGATTATTTTTAATATTGTGTATATTATTTCAACCCACTACAAATGAGTTCTACATTAATCATAAACTTCAATCTTTGATAAACACTATGTATTAATGAACCAATAAGAATGTTTGAGTTATACATAGAGCACAAAGAATGTGACATGTATTTAATAGTTGTTGTGGCAGGTTCCAAAGTGTTTTCTGTAAAATGCAAGAACGGTGTTGTAAACTGTTTTGCCTGAGGAGCCTTATTAACTCAAACGATTCAAAAGCAGATATATGATGTGTCTGGCTTGGCTACTTTAGCCAATAGAGCAATAGGAGCACCAGGATGTGCTACAGTTGGCATTCATTAGTCCATGTTAGTGTGAGGTCTTCAGATGCAATAACCCGATTATCCTGCTAGTGGAGAATCTGTTCCTGAACAGAAGCACGGGCAGAAATCTTTTTGTAGTCCAGGCTAAGGAAGGCTTCATCAGACTGCAACAGCCATTCCAAACTATCCTCACTGTGAGCTTGAGTTTACTTAAAACCTGTATAAATTTACTGTTATCCATATGGAACCAGCATCACTGAGAAAAACGGGCAATTCTAGCCTAGTGTTATCTTTGGATATGCTAAGCCGATTTTCCAGCTGGTGCAAGTTAAGTTATGGCAGTTATATTAAATGATGCCAATATACACTAATTTAGAATGAGTTCCTTCATCATTAACATGGGTATTTTAGGAAACCAATTTAGAACCATACATTATGTAGATTCTCCTCTACTCATCATCTCCCATCTGATATCTGATTAGGATATCGATTTCCTCTTACTAAAAAAAAAGATCAACCCACTCACCTCCTTTCCCCCTCAACATCCTCCAGACGCAGAATGCCACCTGGATTAGCAAATTGATTTATTGATAATAAACACATTGATCTTCTTCACCCTTCTGCAAGCTGTAATTTCTCTATCCTTAGTTTTTTCTTCCACACAAATTTTTAATATTAGCTCCTCTCTACTACTGACACCATTCTTGCCAATACATCCTTCAAAGGTTCATCTACAGTTTTTTCAGTGTTAATTCTTCCAAATGTCTTCCCAGCATGCAGCAAGACATAAGTGCTCCTGGTGATGTAAGCAGAAGCCTCTCTGCTTGCTGAAGTGCTAAAATAAACAGGTCAGTGTAGATATGATTCATCCATAGACTTCTTGGGACACATCTGAAATGGCAGGATTAATCTAAAATAAAATGTCTGGGACATATCTCAAGGCAGCTGTATTGATAAATTGTTCTGTAGATGGGTTTGCTTGGTTGGAAGAGATGTTATGTTACACATTCAGCCAGGTGTTACTAACTGATGATGATGACATCAGAAGAAATTGCTGGAAATTTGCTTTATTACAAAAACCCCCGACAACCCCCTAAAACCAAGGTCCAAGGCAAAGAATGAAATTTAGACACTCCATTACAAAGACACTCTATACACAAAACACCTAATATTTCAAAATGTTATGTTTTCAATGCTGATCATCATGATTAAACATCCGTATCTCTGTAGCACCTAGAGATCAACTGGGTTACAATTTCAGTTGTGGTACAAAGCGACAGTCCCTTGGCAAAGACCTAAGTCAAGAGCTGTTTGATAGCAATTTCTGAGATCTCACAATGTGCTTTCACTATTCATGGGAACCAACTGAGATCAAGAGAATGGCACTACCACAAAATGTCCGCTGATCATGTCTGGAATTACAGCAGGGAATGTGGGGGTCCTGGATGGGGTGGTGTTATTGCCATACTCCTCACTGGGATGGTGATCCTCTCACCCTTTTCTTGCTGTTGTCTTGTATTGCCACAGTGATGTTCCATCCATCTTTTCCACTTTCTACAGCTGTTCCCCAAAAGTGACTTATTTAAACATTTTGACTTTGCTGAAATGGCATGCTTCTATAAAATTTAATCATTGCAACTGAATTTATTAGTGGTAAATGAAAAAAAGCAAAACAAACAGACCACCCCATACATAAAAAACAACACAAAACCTCGGCAAAACAATCTGACATAGGGAAATAGCTTTCCATGAAGTACCTTTGGAATTAAGCTACAGGAGATGACAAACACCTTACAGTCACTAAAAGAGAAAAGCCTTTTTCTCCTTTCCTGTCTTCCACTTGGAGCTGCCCTGGTTTGTGGTGGCTCTGGTGTTCAGAATGAGGTCACTAATTTAGTGAAAACCTGCTTGTTTATCCTTTACTGGAATGCCAAATATCCAAACGGAGTCACTGCAGAGAAGGGTCAGAGGAATGCCATGAAGGAGTGGGGAAAAGGCATACTGGAGTGCACAGCACCCCCCTGTTTCAGTGACAGAGAGTTCTCAGGGATATCTTGCTTAGCATGATTTGAGGTCACTATGGCTTCCACAAGCAGACTCTTATACAAGGCATTTTTGCATAGAACTATGATACTAACTGTGAGTATCCTTTCCTTGGTTTGGTAAGAACTTAAGATGGTAAAATTTACCTATTTAAATAGCTTAGCACCTGAATCCATAGTTTATTACTCAAAAAGATCATCAGGAAAAACTACAAGACAGATCTAAGGCCAGAGAGGCAGTTGGTGTAACACAATGTAGTATTGCTTCCTGATCCAGAGCACAGAAAATAAAGCTAAATAAGATACACAAGTTCAGCAAAGTGATCAGAACTAAGATGCTTGAATCTCGAAATGTTTTCATGGAAGTATTTTCATGAGAAATTAACGTACAGGGTCTTTAACTTCTGGAAGGGAATGAAAATCAGATGAATATGTTCCTCATCATCCTTCAGAATAATTTTAGACAATTATTGTGAATGTTCACAAAGGATGTAACCCATGAACACATAAAAGGTGGGTTAGGTTTAGTTTTCTCTTATAAAGGTCTCTCACATGATTTCCTATTATGGTTTAGCCTGGCAGGCAGCTAAACACCATGCAGGAAAAAAAAATAAAATTCATGGGTTGAGATAGAGATGGTTTAACAGGACAGAAAAAGAAGGGAAAATACTAGCAACAATAATAGCAGTGATAGAAACCGAAACAGAATATACAAAGCATGCGATGCCCAATGCAATTTTTCACCACCCACCCACCAGTGCTGAGCTGGTTCCTGAGCAGAGGCCTCTGGCCAGCTTTGCCCCTGACTGATAAACTGAGCATGTGTTATACATTGGATGGAATGTAGCTTTGGTCAGCTGGGTCAGCTCTCCCAGCTGTGTCCTTTCCCAGCTTCTCAGAATCCCCAGCCTACTCACTGGTGGAGTGGTGAGCAGAGCTGAAAAGCCCTTAGTGAACACTTCAGCAACAACTAAAACATCCCCGTGTTATCACTATTACTCTCACCCGAAATCCAAACTGCAGCTCTGTACCAGCTACTAGGAAGAGAATTAACTCTATCCCAACCAAAACCAGGACAAAAGTAAAGGCATGGCAGTGAGTTTTTGAGAAGGTTAGGAAGGGCACTGATCTCTTCTCAGCAGGGACCACTGATCTCTGCTCTGTGGTGACCAGTGACAGGACCTCAGGGACGGCTTGAAGCCGAGTCAGAGGAGGCTTAGGCTGGATATCAGGAAAAGGTTCTTCCCCCAGAGGGTGCCTGGGCACTGGAACAGCTCCCCAGGGAAGTGGTCACAGCACCAGCCTGACAGAGCGCAAGGAGAATTTTGACAATGTTCTCAGCACAGGGTGTGATTCTCCTGTGCAGGGAATTGAATTCAATGATCCTTTTGGGTCCCTTCCAACCTGAGATATAGTCTATGATTCTATGATCCTTGTGAGTCCCTTCCAACTCGGGATACTCTATGGCTCTAAGATTCTATATTCTTCCTATGTACAAAACCAAATAATTCAAAACTGTGACTTTTCCAAATGTAAATACTCGCTTCTCTTTTTCTTTTCTTGTGCTGAAGCTAAACTTTTCAGTAACAGCACATCTAAAGTTAAACTTAATCTGCCATGTAAGTATGGAAAAATATACATACATCAGGAGAGAGGAAACAGATATTTGTTCATCTTCGCTCAAGTCCTACTTCAGGAAACACCTATAATTTGGAAAAAGATTTTCAATTTTTAAAATCCCACTGAAGACAATGGAACCCTTCAGCACATAGTAAATGCTTTTATAAACAAGGAAATGTTTTTCCTCTATTTTCCTGAGGACAGCAAATCTAGCAGAGTCACTTTGTCATGTTATTTAATTTGAATAGAAAGATTGCTATCTTCATTATAAAAGGCTATACTCTTTGGCAATATGACATTACAATGGGAATTAAGCATGTGCTTAATGGCTCTCCTAAACAGTACTTATTCCTGAGTGAGAGTCAGTGTGATTTCCCCGTTTGTGATATGAGATGCCAGCCTGAATTGCAGATTCAGTCTTCAGGTTTGGTATCAGGTTTGAGCAAATTTGGAATGAAAAGCTTTGAAAATTTTAAAAGTCTGTGATGTCACTTTTCATAGCAGATTAAAAACAACAAACACCATGGCACAGAGGAACGAGATTTCTGAACAGGAAAGAGGTAAAGGTTTAGGTTGAATAGGTGAGGGTAAGGTAGGTGATGTGACAGAATTCCCTCACTACAGTATTCCTTCACTACAGTACTCCCTCACTACAGTATTCCTAACTACAAGTTAAGGAAGACAAGTTTCAGATCCTAGAAGACCACAACTGAAATTAAAATTTAAAAAGTCTAGAAATGAAATTGTCAATGAAATAAGATGTACAGCACTTCAGAAATACACATTTACATTCTCACAGACAGTAGACAAAAGAGAAAACTTATGTGTTTAACCCCAACTCTCTTACTCTAAGATGTATCATCATGTAGAAATGTGGTAATTTTCCTCCAGGGATTCTTGCAGATGAGATTTTAGTTTCCAGAGTATTTACATAGAATGAATATTCTTTAATAATGTATTTGTTCTGAATCAAATCACTACATTGCATGTGCTGTCTCATTGCATGAGATAACTCACTGATGTAAGCATTCAATATAGTTTTTTTATTCATTCTCAACATATTTGATTTCAGTCTTGATTTCGGGTAATGTTTCTAGCATTTGATATCATCTTCACTATTCCAAAAATGAATTCCATGAGTGTCCCTAAAATTCAAGCTGTGATTTCACTTAGAAAATTATGAAAACATCTCTGTTACAACTTGCAGATACACACTCATACGTATGCACACACATACACACACAGAAGTACTGTTAAAAATGTATTTTATTTCAGTGAGTGCATGGAAGTCAGATGGATATTTTTAGCAGAGAATGAACCTTTCCAAAATGCAGAACCCTTATTCTGGTCTTTTAATAATAATCATAGGTTGTTCAGCTGATAACAGAAATATAAGAAATTCTAAAGGTTCAGGAACTTCTGATCAAACAATAATTTACCTTCAAAAATTTCTGACTGAGGGTTTCATGTCTGTTCAACCTGGAATTCTTCTTTTTCTAATACCTCCAAGCCCAATGCTCTTGCTAATAAGATTCTTTGCCTTTCTTCGATCCAAACCTCTTGTTCCATATTGATCTACAAGACAGTATTTATTAACATGTTTGCATCTACGGCAGTGTGTCAGCAGAAATCTCTTTGTCACTAGAGGGCAGCCAGCATCTTCTGGAGAGCCAAGAGAGCTCGTCATGGAAATCAAGTTCTGACAGTAGTCGCAGAGGACATGATTCTGGATCAGTGGGCTGTGACTCAGCTGTACTAATTTTCAATAGAAGTAATTAGCAGCATTCCGGGATTTTATCTGGGGATCAATTTATGGCTGGCTGGGTCTTTCAAAAGCAGAATATGAAGACTTGTGAGTGTGGACTTACCAATGACTTTAAGAACCAAAATTTGGAGGTTAATGATGCTATAGAGCCAAAAAACCCTCCTGCATTTTCAAGTGAAAGAAATTTCAGAGCAGGTTGATGGAACGGGAGCATTGAATGTGGTCAGAATTTTCCTGGAAGCCCAATCCCATCTTTTGTCTCCTACACAATGGACAAATAGAGAATGGTGTGTTTGCTGTGTGTGCTGCTAAGTGCCTTTTCCTGACCATAAGTGGGTGTAAGCTGGTGAATGAGGCAGAGAAGTGATCGAGTTCAGCTCTGAAACCCTCACAGCCTTTCTGGTATCTGGCATCAGGACAGACCTTCATCTTGCCCCTCGCTGGGGAACTGATTTACACCCAAGTGAGTACCAGGCTTTCCTCTTGCCCAAAAGTTTCACGCTGACTGTGGTCAGCTCCTGCAGCTCGACCCTTACCAAAGTCCTGCATCACTAGGAGAGGAGTCTCATGGCCTCCCGAATTCTCTTCACCCTGTATATTTCCTTCAGTGTATCTGTACAAAACAATCCTCAGTTTTTCATGCTCCTGATGTGAATATACAAATAAGGATTAAAAAAAGCTGCTTAGTTAGAAATCTATACTTACAGCTCTCTTGCTTTGCACTACTGACAATATTTTTTTTACTTTACAATCATATTGCAAGGTTTTAAATAGTCTTACTGTTATATGCTGTGCCAGGCTGCTCACACTCCATCTCAGATGCACAAGTATGTGCACGAACAACAGAGAACTTGACAAGAGAGATAATGGTACATGTCTGTACATCAGAGACCAAAATTAAGTCTGTGTCACATCAGAATTGGGTTTGGCTAATCTGAAAATCTACTTTAAACTCTCATTAAGATAAACTTCTGAAAATCTAAAATATGCATCACCTTTTTATACCCAGCAATAAGCAAGGCTTGGCATTTTTACATCTTGTGAAATAAGGACTAAATATATTTAAAATTAGTAAAGCAGGCTGAAGTGAAAGGCGAAAAACAGCATATCATATACACATACACATGTATGTAAGTAAAATCTTTGCAAAGAGGATGATCCCATGTGGTGTTTTCCTTTTCTCATGAAGGCAACCTAATGGAGTATATCATACTGAAAATGAACACATGCTAAAATGGTTGGCCTAGGATAGCGTAAGATGCAGCAATTTCAGAGAAAAACATAGTATTTGGTTTTGTATTCATGCCAGTGAGATTAGTCAGGAACTAATCAGCATTTTCTCTTGGTGGAAATGGGGAGGGAGAGGTGATTTGCACCCTGCTCACATTCTGCATTTCTTTCCCTTGATATGTAGTCTGTCCCGAGACAGAGCCATAACCAGCATGCAGGTACCTTTGCAGCTCTCTAGAGAACTGGAAGCATGAGGGTCTCAACACTAGAAATAAGAACAATTTTCCTTGTGTAGGAAAATGAAAGCTTCATCAAGACCTCGACTCCCCAGCTGGATTTCCAAGCCCCCTCCAAAGCAGCCCTGGCTCCCCAGGAAAGCCTTTGCGGTGCAGCTGTGGTGGCACAGGTCCTCCAGAGCAGCCAGGAGGAAGGCAGTTTCCTTTGGGCATTTCTGTGATATCTCATATCTCCCCATATCTGCACCAGCAGCTTTCTCCTGGGAATAGGGTGGCAGGGAAGAAGTCCCAGCACTGGAGCAGCACACAGATCTGCCCACTCTTCACTTGCAGGAGGGACAGAGCCCTTCCCTTCCACCCAGGCAGAGCTCCTTTATGCCAAACCCCGACCTTAATTCCTGACACACTCCAAAGTCCTGGAGAAGAGCAGAGGAATACTCCTGTGCCGATACAGTAATTCAAAGGAAGAGTTATTTCAATTGCTTGGAGAATACTGCAGGAGCGAAGGGTGAAGTCCTACTGCCTTAAAAGAATAGCACAAAGAAAGCACTTGATAAATAATTTAACTGACAAGAACATGAAAGAAATTTTCATATATTTGTCTGTAGTGCTATGAAGTGGGTTCCAGCATTGAAAGGTTCCTGACTAGGGAAAAAGATCTCACTTTGGGAGCAAGAGGAAAAGGTTTCACATGAAGTTTTGCCATTGCAGGAAAACAAGCATTTTTAGGTTCCATGGCATAGTATGATGTATATTCTTTTATTCTAAATTGATATATTATTTAACTATCTTTTATTATTCTTGAGTTTCACATGTGTCTTTTCATGCACTGAAAACTCAGCACTTAATACCTAATACAAAGCATGAAAAAGCATGCTTGAGGTTTTTATTTTTTAATGTGAATCAAGTCTCACATGTAATGATAAAAAGTATGGTGAGGAAGTTATTGCATTTTCTATCCAACTGTCAATAAAAAACCGAGTTTTATTGTATCTATAATAAGAAATGTGAGCAATTCACAGTAATTTCTGCATGAAATCTTTACTTCTGTTTTTGTTTTGTTTTTTACTTCAGTACTGTCTAGATTAAAAGAAACACAGATAATTCAAATACTTATGTCCAGATGCTTCATAACATTTCATTGTCTTCTAATAGAAAAACGTGATTAAAAAACAGATTTCAAAGTGAAGCAACAACAAATGTGTGTTTTATTACATCACTGTAATGACTTCTCAGTTTGTATTTAATCCTTCCACTCAACCAATACAGTAATTCAAACAAAGAAAAACCCTTCAATATGAGCCTCTACTGGTTTCAAAACCATGTGACCTTCTAGACTGGCACCAAAATATGAATTAGAAGCTTATGATAAATTTAAAAAATCAATGAAGTACATTTTAAATGCATTTCATAAAACTTAATTTACATGTGTATTTGAGACGGGCATAGGCTTTCCAAAAACACTTTGGGCAACTCAAAAATACAATACATTCCTGCTTGCCTGTAATGTTAATGAACTCTCCTATTTATTTTTACTAACTGCAGACTAGATGCAGCTCTCTATATTTTTATCTTTTTCCTGTCCCAGAGACATTATGAAATTATTAGTGAATGCCTTTCTCTCTTGATGGAGATAGAAGAAGAATAATACTATAAGTTACATGAATATTTGCACTAAATATTTGTAAGCTGGATCATTGTGGGACTCAGTGTGTAACATTTGTTGCCCTTGAAAATACTGACCTTACTTTAAGGTGACGAGATTTAGTGATTGATGTAAGATTTTAAGTAAAAGCATATATGGACATTGACTCAAGATCTTTGGGATTTTGTTTTGTTCCAAATGGTAAAAATGTTTTTTCTTTTAATATGACCAGGAGCTGAAGTGCACTCAATTTGGAAATAATGTTTGGCTTTTTTCTTTTTAACGAATATTCAATTATATTTACATATAAATATGTTTAGAGGCACTATTGGTTCAACTACAATAGGAATTCAGACTCCAGAGACAGAATAAACACAATTTCACATAAAGAACAAAGATAGCATGATGCTGGCTTAGCTCAGTGGGGTTTGAAGTGTATCCTAATGCAGTGTTTGAGTTTGGGTTGGTTATAAGAAAAAATGTTGCTAATATATGCGTGATAAAGACTAATATTGCTCTTGGCAGTCAAGGAATAAAACGTTTTATTTAACAAAAAAAATCTTTAAAATGTAAGTCTGTTCTATGAACTTCATATTCTTCTATGATGTTAACTATAAAAGAAATTTTAGAGATCAGATCTTTGTCAAGTGAGATGTTGTACTTAATCTCACATACTACAGATAGCTCTACAGCCAAGTAAACATGACATTGCATTATCATATAGATTTCTTCTGTTTTTCAAGTGGTCAGCGTTTTGTGGTAGCATTAATAGTTATTACGGATTTCAATGGGCACTCTCTGTCTGTAACTGATCGACAAGATCAATAATTTTAAGATCAAATACTAACAGCAGTCTGTTTTTTTCTTTAATCACTGTCTTTTTGTTTTATACCCATGCCTACAGCAAGATTCTGTTTTCTGTATGTAGACAGAGCTTCCTGCTGTGTGCTGTCGAAAGAATGAGAAGACAAGATGGAGAATCAATTTAAGAAAAAAGGTTTAGTTGACAAAGCTTTACTGTAGATCAATGGAGTCTAGCTAGTTAAAATATCTTTGGGAGCAGAGATTTTACAATCATGAGCTTGGACATAATCAGTTTGGCTGTCCCTATTCCATTCATACAGTATTTTGCCAGATGAAAAAAAAATGTATGCAAATACCAGACAGTTGAATGCCTTTTGGCTTTGTTGTGGAACTAAAAAAGCAGCTTTAAAATCTATTTCCTTGATGTACAGAAAATCTAGGCCTTTATTAAACTTTTCTTTTAAAAGAGACAGTATTTACTTAAGAGTGATCTTCGTTACAGCAGAGCAGGCAACAGTTTACCCACGGAGAGATGGAATAGCATCTAATTCACAGCCTGGCACTTAAGGGAGGTTTTTTCATTAACTTGTTTAGTCTTTTATCACTTATTTGTTCAAACAGGTTTCATAGCAAACACAGGATGTGTACAAACTGATATAAAGCACAGGTCTTCCCTAGCAGATTTATTGTTATATCTGACATTTATTTAATCGGGTTTCAATAAATTTGCACACCAGCGGTAATTAGTTGTTCCAAAATTCTTAATGACATAGCTTGAAAATATTATGTAATTTTTTTGCTTAAATACACATTTAGGATTATTTAGAAACAATCCAATCACTTTCATGTATGCTGTTAAATCATAGAGGACAACACTCTCAGGCACATGGTGTGACTCCTGGGGGTGTCCTACACATGGCTAAGTGTGGGTCCCTTCCAAATCAGCACATTCTGTGATTCCTCATTGAAAAAAATCACAAAGCATTTCAGCTCTATCACCTAAACAAGAAATGAGCACTTAAATTACTTAAATCAACCCTGCATCTGGTTTGAAAAATGAGTGGTCTGGCACAGTGCTTACTGAACTTTCATGTAAGTGTATAGTAGGCACCAAACCCCTTACACTGAAAATGTCTTTCTTGGATGCCTAGAAATTATGTCTGGATTAAAATATTGCCTATACATTTTATCTGTGCAGCAGGATGGAGAAGTTTGTGATTCAAAGTGTGACATATTCAAAAAGGGAGCAAGAGAAATGGGTTTTTAAGAAATCAGAAAAGAAAATAAAATACGTCTTGTATGCATAAAAGCGTTGCTAAATTCTGTAAAGATTTCCAGAAGTAATTGGTAATTTAAAGACTGTTCATTGTGGGGTAAAAAAGAAGAGACAATTTAAAGGAGTCTAATTCACAGGAAAATGAGACTGTTCCCCTTCTGAAAATCAATCTCTTAGCAGATACTTTTTCAAAGGGTCTCTAAAATTGCTAATCCTTTCCACAACCTTGTCTAGTAGTTAGCATTAATCACTGCAGTCTGTATCCCATTGGTCTCTGAGTCTGCTGCAGAGTTTACTGCATCTGTGGGAATTTTGTCTTTTGAATGAAAAAGGATGCTGTGGGCTCCTAAATACTGGGTTTCTGGCATAATGTGTTGCTTCAGACTTCATTCTGTTTCTGTAAATATGAGGGCACTGATAGTTAAAAGGCCTCTGCATTTAAAGTGAGCATCTGTAATTCCACTGAAAAGGCAATTAAAATTTTAGGAGAATGTCAAAACAGGGAAAGTATAAATATTTATATAGAAAATGTTTTCCCTATTTCCACAAGTTATTTCACTTAAGTAATGTTAATGTGTAAAACCAAACTGCTGTGATTGAATGGGCCAGAATATGCCTACATGTGTGTGCACAGATTTGTACAGATGGGTGCTAAAGCAGTTGCAGGTTATTCTTAACTTTTTATGCCCTTAGAGCGATCATGACTCACCTGGAGTACTCTGTACCTACTTTATCTCAAACCTATATGGCTTGGAGCAAACTAAAACAGAGGCAGTGAGATGTCATGCAAACACATTTTGTTGGCACCCAGGAGTGCCTGCAACTATATCATTTTATATTGGCGAATTATCAAACCATTCTCTGCCTTCCTGCATCACCTTAATTTGGATCAACCAGCCAACATAATTGTTACCAACCTCCTTGGAGAAAGATGGGCTGTACCCAAGAAAAATCATTTATCTGTACACAATATGGCCTTTTTTATTCTTTTTTTTTTTCTTTTTTTTTTTTTTTTTTTTTTTTTTTTTTTTTTTTTTTTTTTTTTTTTTTTTTTTTTTTTTTTTTTTTTTTTTTTAAATGCAGGACATAGAGGAAAAAGAATCAAGCCCATTCACACTAGGTTCTATTATTGAAAACACAACTGTGATTCTGTCTCTAGGTGGGCTTTAGATCTTTACTCATTTTAATACTGAATGTAAATGTGACCATGAGGGAAACATCTGGGTTTCCTCCTTCTATAGGAAGGTCTCACTGAGCGCACATTTACTGAACCGCACGTGTATAAAATAGGTATTATGAGCCATATTTCTCTTATGACATGAAGCCTAACACTGAAAAGGAGCGCGTACAAAAATATCATGAACCCCTTGGTGTTTTGGTCTTCACACTGTCAAAAGGTTTTCTGCAGAACCAGAGCTTCATTAAAAATACTGGTAATTTCTTTGACAAAGAGACTCTCCTGCATAAATTAATGATGCACTCTTGTATTCTTTAAGCCTGTCCTCCAGGAGCAGTAGAAGGAGCCTGCAAGCCACACAGCATAGAAGTAACAGTAAAGGTGCAAACTATATCCCCCATTCATCTTAATGATGTGTTAACTTCTAATCCTAGTTGGGACCATTAAAATTCTGGATTCTTTATGTGGAGCTGTTGAAGAACGACCTTAACCCTTGCATTGCCTTGGCATCAGCTCTCTCAGTGTGCTTGTTCATTACATGGCATACATTATTATTATTGTTATTGTTGTTACTATATAATATACATAAGTAAAGCCTTGAGTGAAAAAGTGAGCTATGAGTTAAACAAATTGTCTTCTTCAAGATAGCAGTTTTAATAAATTGTGGAAGAACTTCCTGAGAAATTGAAGGGGAGTGTTCTGATAAAGCAGTGAAGTGGGAATTTTAGATGCTCTGCTTGCTGGTGGATATAAACCTCTGCATATGACCTTGGGAAGGTCACCTGCTCCCTCCTTACCCTCATTTGAGACTATGCTCATAACAAAAAGAATCAGAATAACAAGTACTCCACTACAATTTACAAGTGTGCTGTGGGGGAAAATGAGGCTTTAAGTAGCTGATGAACGCTGCAGAAAAGACCATAGATAAGAGAAATGATTAAAAATAAATGTTTAAATAATTTTAAGGTGCAATTGGTAAAAAACCAGAAATGTCTTTAAAAGCAGAGAGGTGAAATAATCTGAATTACATAAAGAGGTTCTGTGGGTTCCTTATGCATAACTGTTCCCTGGATCAAGGCCATAAGGATCTATAAAAAAACAAGATAAATTCTTCAGTGGCACAGATGAGAAAATATCAGATGGTGACCTCTCCTCACGACCTTAAACCAAGAAAATCCATTGAGTCTTGAACAGCATCATGAAACAAAAATTCAAAGTAACTTTCGTATCATTCCAATCAGAAAACATCATTAAGATTTAGACAAATAGTTCTAAAGAATTGATGTTTCTCCCCCTCTAGCAATCTGCTTCAGCCTTCAGTTCAAGTGAAAATCCATGTAAACCTTGTGAGTTGAGATTGTGAGATTAAAATTGGGAATGCACCCCTCCAAACCAGGGTTCTGAACAAAGCCCCATATGTGTTATGTACCCCCAACCTAGGAATGCGGACATAGTTGGGGAGCAGAAATTAGCTCAGTTGGATACAGCCTTGTTATAACACCAAGGTTGTGAGTTTGATCCCTGTACAGGCCATTTGCTTAAGGTTGGACCTGATGATCCTTGAAGGGCCCTTTCAACCCAGGTTATTTTGTGAAACCTGTGAAATAGGTGACAGAGAGTGGGGAAACTTAGGGGTAAATGCTGGAGAATTTTGCAGGTGAGAGAAAAAAAGAAAAGGGTTATAAGTTCAGTGTCTCACGCAGTTAATGTGGTTTGGATATCTAGTTCTGAAAGCTCATTTGCAAATACAGATTTCAAAGAAAGGGAGGCATCTCAGTCTGATTCATCTTCTGGAAGCAACAACAGCAGCTACTTATATGTCTAAACTTTGTCCTCCATTACCCAAACTTTTGTTTCACCTGATTATACTGTTTTCTGAGTGGCTTGGACACCTAATTTAGCTGCCTCCTTTCAATTTCATCTATAAGGACTCAATTCCCTCCAGGCATGTTATAATTCAGACTTGATGCCCAGCTTGGGTGTTAAAATCCCATGAGCGAGAGCAATCCCCATAAAAATTTTGGTCTGCATAAGTGTGCAAGTATGAACAGTTCAGTTGTTTCTCACTCTGGTAAGTGGAATCATCACAAGGTAATGGTTCCCTCCTTATAAGTTCTCATGATCAATTAGAAAAAATACCCATAGGATTTTTTCTTTGAATCTGGTCTTCCTTGCCTCATTAGGTCCGATGGGTTATACAGAGATTATTTCTGACCTGTTACTTAGTGTGTGTCCCTTTATTCTGTTTTTTCTTTGAACTTCCTATGTTCTTCTGCATAAAAGTAAAATTTTCCATTCATCTTTAAGATTGTCTAACCAGGACGTGAGTTGAAATCCTCAAAAAAATTTTTCAGGCTGCACAGTTGGAGGAAACTTCCTTTGCTGCACACATTGCTCATGACTTTATTATTTGAAGGATCTACTGAAATTCTCTACTGTGTTATCATACTTTTTACAGCCTGGCTTATTTAGCCTCTTTTAGGTAATAGTCACTCTTGGGTTGTCCCCCATTAATGTCAGACAGGACTAATTCCACCAAGTCAAAAAGTTAGACATTTTATTATTGGTATAAATAAATCTGGGATGAGTTCCTCAAGTTCCACTATTCCTTGAGCACCATATTTCCCACAAAGCTGTTGGGATTTCCAGGGGATGCAAAAGTCATCTTTGTCATCTGGAAGATTTTTGAATCAAACTTTATTCACCTGAACACCCTTACTCACACACATTCTGAAATATGACCAGTCTTTCTCCTTCCAACTACTGAAATCTTGGCAGGGTATGAATACTAAACTTGGTGGCAGAGGTTTCATTTTGTCTGATAGATCTGCTCCTTTTACCTTTCTCTTGCTGGATATGTTCCTTAATACATGTTTTTCTTGGCTTCATTGAAAAATGGCATTTTCATTATTACTTACTAATCATGGTTGAGGTTCCTATTATACTTCAGCAACTAAGTATAAATCTAAAGTATGTAAATCATAATAACCCACAAAGTTCCAGTGAGAAAATAATTAAATGATGAAACTGTTTACTCATTTTGAAGGACCAGGTGTAAGACCAGCACAAAAGTTTCCAGAGTAAGGAATCCATTCTTACTTGGAGTGGCATTCATGCTGCATTTGCTGTATTTGCTTATATGGCCAATTATAAACCACGCTTTAGAGGCAACAGGAGTGGCTGAGGTTTGATATTTTATGTCTTGGGATGCTGTCAAGGAAGAGAAATCTTGTGAAAGGCAAGAAGTGCAACCCGGTCTGTCTCTCTGTTACTGATTTCTTCTGGATGTATTTAAACACTTGAAAGCCTTTTGATGAAATTTTGGTTAAGTAAAAAAAAAAGTTATTGTTTTTCTCTACTCACCCTTCAGTATGAAGACAATGCTCAGCTCTCCTTTGTAGTTAATTTTGTGATGGCTGTGATTTTAATACAGAGATTTTAACACAAAGGTTTTAACCTTTTTTGATGAGAAGCTATTTTTTTCCTTAAGCACAAATACCAAAGAAAAATCACTTCAAAGAGAACCTTTCACCAAGAGTAAAAAGTCCTGAACCTGAAGCAATTCCTCTGATTTTACTGCAGATTTTTAAGCTCCTTTCTCTTTTATATCAGATGATTGTGCTCCAGGAAAAGATAGGCTACATTTCAATGCTTATGAGACATTTTATTTAACTGAAAACTAATTAACTGTACAAAAAATTATAAACAAAGGATTAAACAATCTCAAATCTTGAAAGTTCTCAAATTATTCATGTGTTCTTTAATTTAATATTAATCTAAAAAATTAAGAAAAGATACTCCTCTTGTTCTCATATGACTTTTCCTTGGTTATGATCTTAAACCTTTCTTTTTCACAAGAACAACACTATTTAATTCAGAGTTCCACTGTGTGCAAGTGGGAGTAGAATTAAGCCTCCCAACTGTCTTGCTTTCTGGAATTATGTCTCAGGGTTTTTAAAACAGCTTTTCTCAAAAGTCCTTAAAGAGTGTCTTTCAGTAAATAAAAGCCCATGTGCCCTTGCCTTCCAGTTACTGCTTCAGGTGTCTAGACAGCTCCTTGGAGGCTGTTGCTGCTCTGTCTAGTGCAATTCATTTCGGATCAGGAGAGCAATCACAGCAAACACGCAATGAAAACAGATCTCAGAGCCCTGACATGAGCAGCTCTGGCTCACTGGGACAGGTCCCAAGAGGAACATTCCTGCAGTGAGGACAAAGGGGGCTGCAGGTGAGTGTCGTGAAACAAATATCTGTTGATTAATAAATGTGTGCAATATTTGTAAAACATGCTCGTGCAATAGACTTGGGCAGATACTGATTTAATGTTATTTTCATTTATAGCAGTGAAGCAGACTGACTCTGGACATTTTTTTTTTTACTTCAAAGTTATTTTTTAAATCTTATTATTAGTTCTACAATTTTTTTTCAAAAATATCACAAATATACTATAACATTTATGCAGATTTTTTACGGGAAACCTCTTTTTGACAGAGATTTTATATCATTAACTAATAATTTCCATAAACATTAATGAGAAAAAACCATTTTTATATGAGAAAAAGAAATCACCTAGTTCTGATGAGATTTGCAACATATCCACAGATAGAAGAAAGTTTACACACGAACTTTCAAATTTCCAGAAAAAACACAGCTTCTAAATAGGGAGGCACAAAATTACAGACATTAAAAACATTCTTTTCTTCAGTAAAAAGACTGGAC
>VYZT01002789.1:0-17228 GCA_013400735.1 Pomatostomus ruficeps
CCAGGATGTATTTGGCTTTCTGGGCTACAAGCTGCCAGCTCATGTTGAACTTTTCATCCACCAAGACCTCCCAAGTCCTTCTCCTCAGGACTGCTCTCAATCCATTCTCTACCCAGTCTGTACTTGTGGTCCATTGATCAAATCCATGTCTTTCCAGTTTAGAGGTAAGGATGCCACATGGGACAGTGTCAAATTCTTTGCACATGTCCAGGCAGCTGATGTCACTCTTTATGCTGCTACCTTATTGTAGAAGGCAACCAAATTTGTCAGGCATTATTTGCCTTTAGTGAAGCCATGTTGGCTGTCACCAATCACCTCCTTATTTTCCATGTGCCTTTGCACAGTTTCCAGCATGATCTGCTCTGTGACCTTGCTGGGCACAAAGGTCAGACTGGCTGGCCTGTAGTACATCTCCCTTTTTACTCTTTTGAAAATGAGGATTGTTTCCACTTTTCCAGGCAGTGGTAACCTCACCAGACTGCCACAACTTCACAAATATAATGGCTAGTGGCTTAGCCACTTCATCTACCAGTTTCCTTAGGAGTGGCAGATGCATTTCATCAGGCCCCATGGACTTGTTCACCTCCACGTTCCTTAGATGGTCTCAAACCTGATCAGCTACAGTGGGCAGGTTCTTGGTCTCCCAGTTCCTGTCTTTGCCTGTGGCAGCCTGGGCAGCATGGCTGGAGCACTTGTCAGTGAAGACTGAGGGAAAAATGTAATTCAGTACCTCAGCTTTCTCCATATCCCAGGTAATCAGGCCTTCTGTTTCCTTCTGGAGAGGGCCCACATTTTCTCTAGTCTTCCTTTTATTACTGACACACTAGGCACTTTCCTTGTTGCTCATGATGCCCTAAGCCAGATTTAATTCTATTGGAGTTTTAGCTTTCCTAACCTGATCCCAGGCTGCTTGCACAATCTCTCTGGTGAGCTGATGTTACAGATGAGGTACATCCTACTGTTAAGCAGGAAAGTCTTCTACACCCAGGAAAAAAATTCTATCATTTTATCAGAGAAATAATTCAGTGTATAAACAACATATGCTTAAATCATTCTACTTCAAGCTGCTAACTTACCACATAAAGAGAATATGTGAGTACTCTGGCTTGGTAAACAGCCCTTGCATTCATGTGGCAAGCAGAGAATTCAAAAGCTATCTATTGCCTATTTATACAGAAAGCTTCACAAAAATGCTCATTATCTTTTAGTCTCAAACAAACCCACTTCAGATGTCTACAGTTAAGAACTTAAATCATTGCAGGACAAGATCTGTGTTTTACTATCTACACAGTTCAGGCACAGGCTGGTTCATGCAGTTTGTGGGAAGAATGTACCACAAGGCTGTGAAATTTAGGTTTTCTTTTGTAGTGAAAATATATAATTGCACTGGATTTTAGTTCGCTGCTGGCAAATATCCTAAGCACTGAATGTTAACATACTGTAAGACTCCAAAGTTAAAACAAAGACTAGTACTCCTTAGAAGTGACAATTTATATATATAAAAAACTCCTATTTTAGATACAGATGTGGCACAGAGCTCCCAAAACTAGAACTAGCCTCTTAAATTTCTCCCTCAATTCAGTATTTATTATGGTATTTTCATTTAATGATGAGATACAAAATTACTTTTCTATATCTTAATTAAATTTCTGAGTAACAAAGAACCATTGGAAAAGGGTCTACAGAGCTTTATTGAGCACTAGCCTTTCAGATTTAGATAACTGACAACCTGGGCTTATTCAATACAAACTTTAAATTAATGGTTATGCCTTACTTTTGCATTTAGAAGATAAGGACATTTCATATTCCTTCTCATACAAAATGAACAATTCAACATTTTATTTTGAAACAAACCCCTTAGTTTAAAAATATTTTTCAAAGTTGTAGTTACATTGTGAGCAAAGCAATGTGATTGATATTTGCGAACAAGAACTACAGAAATAATTAAGCAAGGAAGTAGTGAACTTATGAAATATTATCTATATAGTTAAGGGCACTAATATTAAGCTAAAACCTAGTGAAAAGGAAAATCCATTTGACTTCTCCCCTAGTTACCATGGCAAAGTTATTCCTTTACAAGAGTTTGAAAATTTACAATTAGTTTTGATTTTGTAAAGGAATGATTTATCACTTGGTGATTATGAAAAAGTCTTTTAATGTATTCTTTTTTTTGTCTGGGAGTAAAGTGAATTTTATGTGAAATGTGTGAAATACGGTATGCATTTGTTATACAGATATTTATTTAACAAAGACCTTTTATTTCATAGATTGTGATTTTCTTTTAACTAGGTGTACAGGTTAGACATGTACATTTTTATAATGAAATATTGCACTTCTGTTCATTGATGGCTGAAGGTTTCTCAAAAGATATATTTGCAAAAGACCTTCCAACATAAAAACAACTGGGCCCATTTCTGTGTGTCACAAAATGGACTTCTTACCTGAATTATTTCAGTGTTGTTTCAAGGCTTTATAAATTACTGGAAGCAAGGATTACTAATCTTGGCAACGGAAGCTTAAAGCCAAAAATCACAACCTATCTAGTCAAGTAACAAACTGAGGATTTTTGAATGTTTCTAAATTTTTTAACACAGACACAAGTGACATAACAAGGAAGCTGTTCTAAGATTCCTGAATCTCCAGGGAATCTTCTCATGAACTCCCTGAGCCAACATTATTTGGTAACTTCACTCAAACACCAAGAGTCTTCAAAAGTTCATCAACCCCTTTTCAGCAGGATTCTTATTTTTATCTCAGAGATGATCTAAACTGCTATTCTGATGATGTGTAAGTCTTATTGCAAGCATGTGAGTCCAAGAATATGTATGATTCAGAGAGGGATGGTCCTCAAAAGCATATTCTGTAGGGTCACCACAAAGTGTGACAGACTTAGAGATGTAAAATATTAAGCAAGATGTATGAACTTCCATTAATCTGAAAGTTACTTTACAAGGTTCATTACAAATATTTTCTTGATGACACCAGAAAAATGGTTAGCACCAGGAACTCTAAAATCAACAGGCAAACATTTTGATTTTGATACTGTGGTATTTAAGGAAAATTTTGCTGTCTCATTGTTGTCTCTGATTTTGCTGACTGGGATCACTCTTGAGTGGAATCTAATTTTGTAGATGGATGGAAGGAGATCTTTTGGAAATTCAGAGCTTCTCTGAATAAATTTATTATTGTTATTTAATTCCAATTCAATGTTGACACTAACTTGTGTCAACAGTTTCATTTAGTTCCTGTTCCATATAATTAACACTTTTAGCTTTGACATGATTTCTTGATAATATTTTTGTTCAGCATAAAATGAAATTTGAAAAATGTATAGCAAATTATGTCAAAAAGTCACCTGGTCTCCTAATTTTGGATACATATGTACACATAGCTGTTGTCCTGAGTTTTGCAGTTTCTCAGTGTTTCTCTTTACTGTAAATACTTTCTCACACTTCTTCTGTAAACATGGCCATGGTTTCTTAGCAACTATCTATGCTTTTCCTATGTTTATAATTCCAGTATACTGGGTGGAGAAATATGATTGACAGATGCTTTGACCAAGTGGAATTAAGAGGTGGTCAGGTCTACCTCCAATCCACGGTGATTTGTAAAAACATAAATAAAGGCAGAGGGTTCTGCCCTCTCCTTTGTGCTCTCTGTGTGGTCTTTCATTTGGCTCTCCTTTTGGCTCCTCGGCCTACTCGGCCTGACCCGTGCTACACATAGCTATCTAGTACACTAAAAGCCTGACCAGCTCTTAATAATTTTTCTGCTATTCTGAAAGAAATCCCAGCACTTCAAATACACCATGCTGTTCTTCAGCATAACACAATTTTTTTTCCTGTGGGTTGGCTTGATTTTTTTTCCCTATCTCCTGTGCATGTTAAACCAATTGAGTAGGTGTGGATTGCAAAAAAAAAGGTAATATTTCCATTTTGCTCTCCTTTGGTATTTGTCCTCTGAGAGTTTTAAAAATCTTAGGTTTTTTATTTTAGTATTTGTTAAAAAATTGATTTATTAATAAATTATAATTGAAAATCAAAGCTGAAAATAAACTCTCCTCAAACCCTAGGGTGTTTCCATACTGCCAATAGCTAGAATTTTTAACAAGGATGAGGAAATCAGGAAAAATAAGTAAGGCTGTAAAACAGCAGCCCACACATTAGAAGTCCCATGGATACAACGCCCAGTAAGGCATCGGTGGCCTGGTAGCACACACTGCAAATAAGGTGACCAAAACAGGCAATGCCCAGAGAAGCTTATCTGAGCACACATTTGCTATTGCTGTGTGAAAAGAAGAAAGGCATTTCTGCTCAGATACAGAACAAAACATACAGTGTTTAAAGACATGCTGATAGAAACAACAGCAAATGAAAGCGAAGCTTCTTGTTATCCACAGGACCAGGGAAAGGGAGAAAGGCAGTGAGCCTCTCTGTTGTCCAACATACACACACAGAGCCCATCATGCAAAAACCTGCACAAGATACTTGAGAAATAATAAGATTACATTTCATAATCAAAGTTATAATTTCATCTTCATGAAAACTGGGGGAGATAATCAACAATCTAATGAAAAGGAAAGCCTGAGGATGGGAAAAAAAGGGCTCCTGGTTGTTCTGAGCTTCAGGCCTGTACAAGGAAATACAGCAGATTAAATTCTCTAATTAAAGAGGAAAGCACTTCAGCAGTACCATGATGGGTACCATAATCCAGAAAACCAAATTAGGAAGATTAAGACTGGTGAGGGATTTTTTGGTTTAGTTTTTTGTTGATTGGGTCTTTTTATTATGTTTCTGTTGTTGTTGTTTTTTCTATTTGTTTTGGGTTTTTTAATTATCATTCATGAGTATCCTCAATTATGCTGCATTAGAAGATAATGAGAGGTTTTATTTCTCCAGTTCAGAGGGGAAATACTGCAGGGAGACTCTCTGGAGTGCACTCTGAGAGATCACTGACTAATAAGCAACAAGCAAAGGATCTTTGGAGCTTTGCTTCCCACCAGCACAGAGGAAATAGTTAAGAATGTGAACACGAATAAACTTTGTGATCTTTAAAAAGGGAATGAAGCCGAGCAGAAAAAAAGCCAAAAAACTTTCTACAAAAAAAAAAAAAAAACAAAACCAAAAACAAAACCAACAAAAACAAACAAAAACCAACCAACCAAAAAACTCAACAACCAACCAAAAAAATCCCAATGCCAAATAACCAAACCAAAACACTCCAACCTTAGAGAAAATAAGGAAGCAGCCACAATAGCAAAAGGAGTCCAGCAATCATGGAAGCGTTTAAGAAATAATAACAACATTAAAAGCAGAACCAGCCCAATCCAGAAGAATGAGAAATGCATTCAAAGACTGACCAACTAAGTCATAAATGTTTCATTTTCTGGAAGAATATGTGCAAAGTTCCCTTTGAGTATGTACCTTACAGTGATCAAGTACCAGGAAGCACACAAGACAAAATTAGAATCACAAAATATAATGCAAACAGCGGAGTATGCAAAAAGAACTGAGATAATTCTGCAACTATTTAGTCCCCACTACTCAGTATCTAGTACCACGTAGTTGCCAATCTAAAATACTATGGAAAAAATCTGTTACTATTTGGCTCTATCAGCAGATGTCAAATACATTCAGCTGAGCAGGAGTTTTGTTTATGAGCCTGCCATGTTAAGAGCCACACCAGAAGAAGTGTCTAGCATAAGGTTAAAACCTATTTAGAAAATCATCTTCTAAATATATTCTAATCATGTTTGGCTAAAATTAGTAACAAACACTCCCTGAAGTATTCATTGAGAAGGGTCTGTAGTGTTTGTCTGGAATATAGTAATAGTCAACACTCATGCTACTGTTCTATGTAATAAAACAGAAACAGATTTGTAAGTTACTTGACCCCAAGGACAAAGGAATGGCTTTTTATAGGAGGCCAGAACCAGACTTCAAAGCTATCCTGACAAGCTAGAAAAAACAAGCTGGAAAAAGAGGATCAGGCTCAGAGTGGACAAGGAAATGGCTCCACACTCAGACCAGGATAAACCAGTGTAGAAACAGGGAGAAATCCACCAGTTGAGAACTAGCAGTGCAGAAGATGATAGGGTGGATAGAATTGATCACAATGGTAACAGGAGAGGATACAAGCCTGACTGCTGTTGGAAAACCACCATCCTTGCTCTTTGTGACTTATAGGTTTGGCCAGAGACCAAGACTCCAGTGCCTTTCCTACTTTTGCTACCAAATCCCTCCAAAGGTCAAACTAGTGAGGAACTTAAGGTTTTGTTGTTAGTTTGGGGGATTTTGTTTTGTTTTATTTGCCATCATGGTTTGTCTTTTGGGCATCTTTGCACCTAACCAATACCCTGCCATAAGAGCTGATCTTGATGACAGCTCATTCTCTCAGGTTCTGTCCTTGCAGCACATAGTTCATTTTTCAGAGAGGAATATTTAGGATACTGAAGTGTCATTATGGGGGAGAGATAATATAAATTTAATGGACAGAGAGCTATAGATAGCCTGGTTTAATAGTCCATTATATCTCTATAGCCTCTTATACAAAACTCTCAGATTTTCTTAAGAGAGACCAAAACTGGACCAGGGGATGTGGAGCTTAGTGTGATTTCAAAGCATCTTTTGGATCTCCTAATTTCATGCTGTTCCAAAGGCTGGAGAGATGCTGTTGTTTGTCCACTGCCCACAGCACAGCCTTGAATCACTGCAACGCAGGGTGTCACTGCTCTGTATTTCTCAATCCCAATCCTATTTCACCTTCTTCATCTGCTTTTGCCAAGATGTGCAAGAGCTCTTTGGAATGCAGTTTACAGCTATCTACCACAGTGAACAGCTTCAAGAAGAAACAGGGATTTAGATTCTTTATGTAGCTATAAACAATTTATTAAGCATGAGAGAGTGCAAGGCTTTGATCTTAGCCAAAGGTTTTCTCCAGTCTTATCCTTTAAACTCCTGCAGAGTGAAGGCTGACCATTGTCTCTTTCCAACCTCAGCATTTTCTCATTCTGCTATTCCTGCTGCTGTTTCTGTTCCATCTCTATTTTGACTGCTATTAAATCACATTTTCTCCAATGCATCCCTCAATATTCTGCCCTCAGTAAACTCTAATTCTCCTCTAAACTCTGTTGATATTAAATAAATTTCTAATATCTGTTTCTTAAAATATAGTATCTAACACATTTTCAAAAGGCTAAAACCTCTTTCATGCCTTATTCTATCATACATCTTTAGGATTAATTTGTCTAGTGAAAAAACTACTTTTCAAAATCAATTTTTATAGACCGTTTTACCGACTATGTAGATATAGGATTTTAAAGGTATTTGTTATTCTCAGCACACTGCATAATCCCAAAGGAACTTGCAATGGTGAATCCTTCCTCTCACTCTCCCCTGTGATCCTTCAGTGATTTAGCTGAGGATCTTGTTTCAAATACAAAAGGGAAAAGCTGATGTCCTTCCCTGATCAGAAAGTGCAATGCATCAATATGATCATAATGCAAAAATAATGTAGAAAATAACCAGAACTGTACATTTATTATAACCCATATATTATTGTAACAATAACTGTATCTTATGCTAGACACACATATTTTTATTCTATGTACATGGGTTTGATGATTTCCTCCCCTAAATAACAGGCAAAAAGAAAAGTAACAGAATCACATTCCATTCTGAACTTGTTAAAGCTCCCAAGAATAAAATAATTCAGGAGATTGAGGACATGTCAATTATCTTCTGCCAAAAAGAAATAACACACAGGAATGTTCATTTGTTTCCTGATGTAAATTTCTAAATTCTTTATCCTTGACTTCTCCAAAATGCAGAAGTCATAATGCAATAGGAAGATTATCATTACTTTTCAGAAACACATTTATATTTTGATGTGCACTTTCAAAATACAGATTTTTGTTTAAAAGCTTGTTCCACATAGCACCAATACTGTCAAATTATATTTGACACATGAGCTTTAAAATATAAACATAACTGAAACACAGACTTAAAAGCAAAATGGTTCTTTATTCCCTGTTTAAGCTGAATATATGCTACAATTAATACTTTAACATTCCAAGAATACATCTCCACTAAAACTGCACAGTTAAATAAATCTGTTCATAAAAGGATATAATTTTTGTTTAAAAATATGAAATATAAAAATATAACTAAAACTTCAGCACTATATAGCTTCTTATTTACCTGTCCCTGAATGCAACGTATGGAGCAGAAACTGAAGAAACCCAGCAAACATAGCAGCTTCAGCAAAAGAATGTTTAAAGCACAATTGGCATCTAGTAAAGGTTGTTGAATCCAGCCTGCAACTGTAGCAAAACCGTAATGCCAGAAAAAATCCACTTCAGTGTGAAGGAGACAATATAAGAGAAGTCATAAGGTCCTTGCGTCCTGGTTCTAAGCCAAATTATTCTGCAGTGTCAAACATTCAACACTGGTGACACCAACCAGGGCTAACGAGAGCTCTTGTCATCAGAACAAATCTCTGCAGTGTAGTGCAAGCATCGATTACTGCATTAGTTCATGCACGGCCACTGCAAGGACAAGGAGTCTCAGTCTTTAGAAGGTTTTAGGAATCCAGAATCAACGATCCTCAGGAAACAAGATGGGGGGAAAAAAGCTCCTTCCTCTCTGGATAGAACAGGAAAGAAGTTTCTCAGTGCTTTAAAGCCAACAGTAGACACAAGCTCAGGCACCTAAGTAATCAATACTACTGCTGCAGTTATTATTTATATTCAGCAGTGGTGCACTGAACAAGTTTAATCAACTGCATAGATGAAGCAGTTGTGTAAAGGAAATGTGGCTCTTTTAATTTATGTAAAACATCCCAAGCTGCAGATTTACCTCTAGCACATTGAAAACACAAATGGCCCTTGAGAAAAACTTACCACTTTTTACAAATTAATAGGATAATTTAATTCTTTTCATGTATAATAGATGTGTGCAGGGAAGCATCATGTTATATAAGAAAAATATACTCCAAATAACCACCCCCCCCCGAAATAACATTTTGTATTCCAAATTACATGTTTGATATAAAAGAGAAAAGCAGAACCTGTATTTGCAAAAGCCAGATGATTAGAGATTTGTAGCTAATAGAATTTACTGAAGTATTTCATCTAATGAATGTTGTATCCAAATGATAAAACAATAAAAGTATTTCTGTGGCAGAGATATTCTTCCCCTGTAAAAACAGATGTTTCTCTGCAGCATATCTACATACTGCAGGACTTCCAAAATACAATGCTGGACATCCAAAACACAAAAAACCTGCTGTTTAGAAACTAAACTGTGAGAAAGCAAAGCAAACAAATAGAAGCTTAGAAGGGATAAAAAAAAAAAAAACCATGATAAAGCCAATGAGAGCTTACAGCTCTTTCATACTTAACAATATATGGATCTATTAGTAATAATGAAAACACACTTTTAATCAAGTTGTTTCCCTGCAATTCTGGATCAAACCCAAGGTACTGAATGCTGTGTTTCACACTCCCACGTCAGTCAACAGCAAAAGCCACAGACAACCTCCCTGGCCCTGCTGACTTTAAGTGTCCCAATAGCACTGTATCAGCAGGAGGAAAATATAACTGTCTAACTCTGCTTTTTTAATGGACATGCCCTTGTTAGGTGGTTTTCTGGAGAAGGACAGTGTCCAGTCTTTATATATTTCAAGAGACAACAATCATCTGCTACTGACCCAGGAACATATACCCAGCTTTCTCCTAAAACAAACAAAAGACCGAATATGCCAAATGCCTGATGCTTCCACAGCACTTCCACTGACCCTTCTGCATTACTCCTTGAAGGATGACCTCCTCTTCTGTCAGGGAAGGAATTGAGGGCTGTGCATGACCTTCAGAACATAGCACACCTGGATCCTGAACACTCACCTCACCTCACCTCACCTCCCCTCACCTACTAAACAAGGCAGGGGGTTTTGTCATAACGTAAATCAACAGATGAGAAATTCTCGCTTAGTACAACCTCAGAATTTGTAAATGAGAGTGCACTATACAGGGCTTGTTGTTAAAGCTCTCACTGTCTCCCCCTCCCCTACGTGACAACCCTTCCCTGCTCCTCCAGCAGGCAGTCCCCAGCGCCCATTTTACCCACTGCTGTTCCTCTCCACGAGTTCTGCCCAGCCCTGCCTAAGCAGCCCAGCCTAACAGCTTCAGATGACAGAGGTGTCTGCCAGTATTTTCTGAGACGTAAGGGAAGAGAGGAGCAACGGAAGAATGTTCTGAGGTCAGAAAGGGCATTTTGCTGAAAGGAACAGTACCACCAACAGCATCCATTGCACATCCCTAAGGATGATTTCATTCCTCCCAGCCCCAGTCACATCGAGCCTTTCTGGCTGCCCCAAAGGCCTGTCTGACAGCTTGAGAATCAAGTGCTAATAGGTGGTCTATTTACTTTTACATCCATGAATAGTATCAAAACAGTAGGAAACTAACTGGAAATCAGGACGCCATTCCATTTTCGTAGTAAAAATACATAATTAATACACAAAAAACCCAAACATAATTAAATTCAAACTCTGTTCAGGATAGCATTGCCTTCGTAATCTCTGGAGGTTTTTACCCTTGCAAATTTTTTTATTGCCACTATCTTCTAAGGCACATTGCACTATGCATCTGATAGTTAGATCTTGACTATCACATTTTAGCCCTTTGTAATCTTCCTGCTAATAGTTGTTCCAGATCTTAATCTGTGTGTGATACTCCTGCATTTATAAAACTTTATAAGAGTATTAGAAAAGCATGAGATTGCTAAATCTCACACAAGTCTACCATTATTCAAGTTTTAAGAGAACAAATTCCAAGTATTAAACATACTGTTCAGCTTTATGCCTGGGTGAAAATGCAACCTTCCTATAAACCAAAGGTTTTACAACACATTTTTGGAAAGGGGAAAGCCAGAGAATGGTCCCAAGCTTAATTCAGTTGCACAAAAAGAGCAATTCAAGTAAAGAAACCCCTATGCTTAAAGAGGAATTTAAATTGGAAAATGGGAGAAACAACAAAAAAGATCCATGTTACAGTCTCCAGACCTTGAAGGCAAGTTACAGTGGGGAAGATACTCTAATACAATTGCAGGAGTCTCAGATACAATATTACATATTGTATGTGACATTTTGTACTGTAGCCCTGTCTGATCCACTTCAGAAGGTCGTGGCTGTTGTGGGAGATGAACGGAGACTAGACAGGCCAAACACCACACCTCTACAAGCAGGGCAAGGAAAAGGACCTGGGAAACTACATACTGAGAGGGTTATGGAGCAAATCCTTCTGGAATTCAGTCCTGAGCACATGAAGGCCAAGAAGGTGGCTGGGAACCACCTGCATAGCTTTACCAAGGGCAAATCACGCCTGACCAATATGGTTTCTGGATCTGCAGGCAAGGGGAGAGCGGCAGATTAACAACACTGTAGCATGGCTTCCAGCCAAGTCTCTCACAATATCCTTCCAGCCAAATCAAAGCTATAGACTGACTGGTGAACTATGAAGGGGGTGGAAAACTGACATAACCACTTGACTCAAGTGATGGACAAAGGACTGGAGTTTGACTGGTTTTAAAATGTTAGACACAAAAAAAAAAAGTACCAGAACAAAGATGTATGGGGAAGAAACAAGGCTTTCCTTTGCTCTGCCAGCAGCACTCCAGGCCACAAAATGCTCTCCTGAGACCATAGAAAACTTGAAGTAGTCTTTGGCTGTGCATCCAGAATTAAACTCATTAGAAAAAACATACTTGCTTCTGATACGCTTAAGTGCAGTGTTTAGCTGAGACTGGGATAATTAAAACAATTGCAGCATAAGTACATCTCTTCAGTGAAGTATTGCCCAGTGAAGAGTCTGAATGCTCTTCAGGCTGTTTTTCAGATTCTTTAGCAAAATAGTTACAACTTTGCAAAGACAATGTTTGGCCATTTACCAGAGAAAGACTTCTATATGTAAAAATACAAATACATATATTCACACCCTTCTGAAGAAGGGGTTACAGACTGACATGGCACCAATTGTGAAATTTCTCGCAACTACTGAGAAAAATCAGAGGTTAAGGAACTCTGGTAAAAAAGACATATAACTCTTTAAAGAAAGGTCTGCTCTTAAAAATACATAAAACTTGTTAGAGCTCATCAAAGTTCCTTTCCCTTCAGGCATGAGCATATTCTGTTTATATTCCTAGCCAGGTAACAAAAAAATTTAAAAAGCACCAAAGCGGAAATTAGGTTGTCACATCAATAGAGTAACATGCTGAAGATATAAGTTTGGTCCTTTATTTAGCTTGGGCTAAATAAATGCAACACTCTTGTTGCTCCACAGCTTTCAACTCAAACCTTGATCCAAGCTAATCAATTCAAAGTGAACGTGAAGTAACTTGGCATCCCTCTGAATAACACAATGGAAACGCACACTTTGGGAGCAGGCTGTGAGGTGCCTCCCATTGGCATCCCAGAATAATGGCTTGATCACATTGTTTCTAAAGGTCCTCTAAGGGCATTTTACAGAATATCACCCACCATTTTGCAGTAGACTGGAAGATAGAAGAGCATTTCTGCACAACCAAGTGATAGGAACCCCTTCAAGCACACAGGTCTGAAAGAACCAGTAAAGAAACACCCCACTATTTATTGTTTTTGTATCCAGCATTTCAAGCTCCACTGTTAATTGTTTAGTACTGTGCAGCCACTGATATTTCATTTCCCCTTCCTCCACCCATCTGAGGAAGATGATGGTGACAGTGAAACTGGACAGAGACAAGTTGAACACTCACATTAGACAACCTATGCTGGGCCTTCAATTCCATAGGAGCAGTGGCCGAAATCTTTGCTATCTGACCTTGATGATCCAATAATTTTGCAATGCATTTATCTTAGTTACCTTATCTATAGTCAGCAACTCATCAGATAGATCATTTTGATAGCTGGCCTTGACTGAGGAGGATCTACTGACATCAAGAGAGAACATCAGTGCAAATCTAACAGTGCAGCCCCTGTCAGATTTACAGATTTCTGGACTTCCTCTGACATTATAGGATGATGAATTGATCTCTGTGTGTAAGGAGATTTTGTGGAGTATTTTTCTTCATGACAAGAGTAGTAAGTAACATATTAACTTACAATATCTATAAAAGATCTGCTGGATAGCATTTTTCAGAGCCAAAGGTCACCTTAAACCCTAATTCAAGCAATTTGCTCAGCTATTCAATTGCTAACCAAATCCAGATGTTTTCCATTAAATGGTGACCAATATGCAGGCACTGACTTTTCAATTTACTGATCAATGGCATCAAAATATTCTTTTTGTTCCCAACTTTAGTATTTCTAGTTGTTGTGTTACTGTCTCCACAGAGAGAAATTTCCCTCAACTCTCCCGCCCCACAGCACTGTGGATGTGGAAGACCCATATTCAAAGTCCCTTCCCTGCCTGGTGCAGGTTAAGCTGGTAGGAAGGGGTGGTATGCCAGCACCACTTGTGATAGCCATGCTCAGGTACAGGCTTGAACTCACAGAACCAAATTGCTGCAGTCAATTCAGCCTGTAACAAGAGACTGCAGGCATCTACCTGCACCTGAGTTTTCCTGCCAAAAGGGAAGTCCAGCAAAAGGTATCACCTTCAAACCTGGACTACAGCAAAAATAGGAGAATCAACCCAAGGCGACAAAGTCATTACAGCTTGTTTAATTCAGCCACATAACCTTACCAAAATTCCTTGAAACAACTTATTTCCCCCCTGCTTCAAAAACTCTCCACCCCCATACAAAGTAAAAACCATAAGACAACACATGTTCTGAACTCATTCCTGTATAGGCTGTGATTGAAAGGTTATACAGTCATGGGTGATAGACATCTGTGTGTCACTATTTTATTCCGTTTCTCTATTTCAGGATAAATTTGACAATTTAACTCACATTTTTTTCTTTTCTTTTCCCTAGCACCTGAGTGGATGTAGACATGGTTTAATTTCTGAATCCTTCTACAATTAGATTCTTCCCAGATCCTTTAATTCTAAAACATGTGAGGTTTAAACCTAGATATTAAAGCAGCAGCACCATACATACTGATCATTCCAAATGGAACCTCTGTTAAGTAGCAGCTTCTATTACTTTAAAATGTTATATACCATCTCCGCACAAACAAACAAAAAAAAATTACTAAAACGACACATCTAAGTGCAGGGTTTTAAGAGTGACCATGTTGTTTAAGCATTGTCAGAAAATTCATTCTTAATCTTTACAAAAAATTTCTAGGGCAAAGTAAGATTAGGTCCACAATAGCACAGATAACTAATGTTATGATGGCAACATGCCTAAAATTAATATCAATATTTGCAGTCATAGCTTTTTTTTTTAAGGGAAACAATGCTGATAGATTAGAATTTTTAAGAATATATTTGAAGAGAAGTCAAAATGTAAATGATACATTTTTTTAAGAAAAACAAACAATTGCTCACTGGCAAAAATGAATGTCTTTTTAAGTGTTTCAGTGGCTTGTAGGAATAGTCATTCCCTAAGACTTTCTTAGCAGTGATATTTAAAACTTGCTAACAGGAACAATTTAACCAACTTGTTTTATAACTGATTCTAGAGCAACCTTTCTGTGGAAAAGAGCCAGCAGCAGCACAACTGGATTTATTCCTAAGCATTCAGTTCCATTTTCATTCACAGGAGACTGTTTTGCCCTCCTCCAGACAGTCTCTGCCTAAAGAGAATGACAACTCCATTCCTGGCAAACCCTTAATTCCTATCCCATGGGAGATAACTGAACCTACCTGGGTACACTGATAAGGTTCAGCATGTTACACAAAGATAGTCAGAAACAGCAAACACCAGAAAGTTTGAGAATCTACATCTATTTAAAATTGTATTTGTGAGTTCCTTTGTAAGGTCCTATTTTATCTGTAAGTGCAAGTCACTTTTATACTGTATTTTAAGTAAAATCTGATCCTATAGAGAATACAAAATTCCTTGGCATACCATGCATTTTGATATAAACTTACGCTAATTTGCTGTGGTAGTGCTCTGGAGCATGGCAGGCAAGAACTGGCATTATACTTCTGAATGACCCAGGACTTTGCAGAGTTGAAAGAAACATGGCATTCACTAGCCTTCAGCTCATGGCACTGATTAGTACTCACTGCCAGAGCAGAAGGTTTTGCTCATCTCACAATTCAGCTGAGAACCGTATTAAGTGCACATGGGTTAAAGAGTCACCTGGGGAGCGCTGCCTGGCCCAGCATGAGCTTCCTGCTCTGCAAAACTGTGTGTCACTCCTACCCAAAACTGACAGGCCACCAGAGCCAGGATCGGCAATTCCCACCTGAGATGCGGGAGCAGGGCTGAGACACTCCAAGGACTGTATCCAGCTGCTTCAGCACATTTCCTCTCTTGTGACACCTGCGATAATCTTTAATGCAGAACATTCCGACTTCCAAAGACATGACAAAGGCAAAGAATAAAACAAAAATCTGCAGGATTTTATAGTCACCCATAGCTTTATTCCCTACCTCTGGGATAATGCCCTGCAACTACATATCATGATCCCTGAAGTATTTAACTGGAACAGACTCACTGGAGTGCCTTCTAATAGCACACATACATTCTATTTCATATAAACATACATATTCACAAGCTTCTACACCTCCCCAAAAAATCTTATCTTAGTGATGCTATGAAACTACAGTAAAACAAAGAATATGAAAACATTCATATACTTTATTGTATATTTTCTTTTTGCACCTGAATCCACTTTACTGCAGCATTCCTGAAGCCGATGATTAGGTCTCATTAAAGAAGTGTTTCTTATGCATTAGATCACAGAAGAAAATTAGGTTGTAAGAATACTTTGGGTAAGTAGCAAGAGAATATGCAACTTCACCAAGATTTCTTAAGCACAAACATAGGGAGTCATGTGTAAATGTGTAACTCTAAACGTCCCAAATTTTAAAAATGTGGCTTATGATCCTCAGACAAAAGTACCTTGTCCTTGTTATGTTTTGGGGGTTTTTTCTCTGAGGACAGGATGCAATTCAAGAAATTAATAACTGCTTCCATAGAGCTATTCATGTCAGTGTAATTTCCACAAGCAGAATTCATCCCATAGATCATCTGCAACACTAAAGCTACAGGATAACATAAATCTGCCTACAGAAAAAAATGCACATGGAGATAAGATCTGAAAAAGTGGTTTAAGTAGCAAAGTGTGCCTGCATTTCCATTTCTCTGTGCTGAGAGAGAAACTGTCTTGCACAGAGGCTGATAGAAAAAAGTGAGATTTGACTGCTCCATCTAGTGGCTTATTAAGCACAATTTTAATGGTTTAAGAACATGTGGCCTTATGGGTTAAAAAGGGCCATGTCGGGAGTTTTTGTTTTCTCTGAGCAACAGGGCAAAATAAATTCTTAGAACCTAAGTATTTTAATAGCATAGCATAAAAACGTAGAAATATTTACCTACTTTTATGAACCTAACTATATTAAACGTTTCTGTAATTTTATATTTATAGATTATTTATATTTATTAGCTGATTTATGCTATTTAGTTAGTAAACTTTATTAAACCATCATGTCTGATTCAGAAAGTGACTTCTACTCTGCGTCTGACAACTTCTAAGCAGATCTAGAAGCACCCACGGAATTTCAGAGGGAAAAAGAAGTGTGTGCCATGAAGTCTACACAAGTCTATTCCATGAAAATTCTAAAAACTACTGAGAACTTGGGTTCTTTAGAAAACTAGTGTAATAACATGACAAATTGCTTTAAATAGAACATTTTTTCCAACAATCATTTTGAGAATAGCTAACTAGAATTGAAGTTCATATTGTAGAGGGAAGAATTATGAAATTGAGGACTAGGTTACAAAAACTGGAACTTTAAATTCTAGAAATTAATGTGCACATGTTGCTGCATGTCTGAAAACATTTTTTCATGAATTACACATGTGTGAGTGGTAGCCAAGGAATATAAAATAGAGGGAGAATGACTTTTTACACAGGCAGATAATAGTAGGACAAGGAGGAATAGTTTCCAGCTAAAAGAGCAGAGATTTAGATTAGATGCTAAAAAGAAATTCTTTACTCATAGGGTGGTGAGGCAGTGGAACAGGTTGCCCAGAGAAGCTGTGGATGCCCCATCCCTTGAGCTGTTTAAGGGCAGTCTGGATGGGGCATTGAACAGCCTGGTCTAGGGGGCGGATCCCTGCCCATGGCAGATGATC
>VYZT01002791.1:0-16532 GCA_013400735.1 Pomatostomus ruficeps
TATTATGTAAATTAAGCTCAGAAGAACATAAAAGACATGCTCAGCACCCCCACAAGGTCACAGATACTGTTCAAACATCTTTAGAGAGGAACCTCCTTCACCAGCATAGGTTCAAGAAAGGAACACAGCCTTTCAAGTCAGGCAAGACTTCCATTCTAATGAGGCAGATTTCCTTAATTATATTCTTTATCCTTAAATTTAATTACCTGCCTTTCTTCTGATATATATCTTTCTTTTCATTCTTTATTCATATAAACAATTGTTTGCACACATTTGATATTACTAGCACATGGGTAAGTCACATCAGGTTTATGCTGCATGATTTTGAATTTTCATGCTACAGATTTACTCACTCTAAATTTAATTAAGTGTACAAGTCCTTCTTCCTACTACTGTGGGAAGTTTGATCCCTATGTGAAATGCTGGGGGTTTCTTTATCTCTTGAGATTTTCGAGCTGGTACCAGGGAATTTTCTCTTTTTGATCTCTAGTTTTGAAAGCTAGGACCTTGGTCTAACAATAGGCTTTTGAAAATATCATGAATAGAAACTGTCCTATTAGGGTTTTCTGCATTCATCATTTATTTTCAAGACAGCATGGGCCTTCAGAAGTGATCTCTGCACCTCTCCTCAGGCTTAGAATATGGTCAGATGTTCAGCCAAAGTCAGTTTAAGCAAAAAGCCACAAAATTTGAAAAGACACTATTGCAAGATTAACACCCTCTGAGATGATAACCCCACTCAAATTCATAGAAAAAGAATGTATTACACTATGTTGCACTAAATCTTTTGTGGAGAAAGTACCTATCAAAAAACTATTTTAGGTAGCCTAACTAAACAAACAAACAAACAAAACTTCCTTCAATTTGTCGCACATCAGTCTCTTGTCCCCTATGACATCAATAATTTCCCTCCAGCAAAACTAGACCTGGCATTTAAAGCAGAAAGTTTCTATCCCTTTGTTCTATTATTTTTTATGCATTACAAAGCATTTAAATGATTTATAAGGCATATTTTTTCTCTATAAAAGAAAGATACTTCTCCATAAACAGAAAAAAACCCTCACAATTTAAGAGTCAAAGGATTAGAAGATTTCTCTACTTTTTACATCTGATTAAATTATCTGAATTAATTAACCTTTAATTACATTTGTGACTATTATCTAGTTTTCCATCCCAACAGAAGTCCCACCATATGATATCTATATCCTAGTCAATCTTATTCTCATACTCAAAGGCATATGCAAAAGAAAAAAAAAGCTGGAGTCTAAATTAGCATGAAAAACGTGTGCAGTGGAAAGAAGTCCACAGTATTACAGCAGAGCAGGGATCTGAGGTGAATTGTATGTTATGAAACTTAATACACGTGTCTGTGTAAGATGTGCCTCTTGAAAAAGAGGTTGAACTCTCTAAGATTTCAGCAAGATCTCTGTAATCAGGTGCCGTAGGAAAAATTACTCCTCTAGAGGAACTGTTGTTTTAAACCAGAAGTCTCTTGGCTCGAAAGTTGTGGATGACTTTTTCAAGGCTGTTTCAAAATATACATGAGGCAATATCCACAGCATGCACCTGCAGAACCCGAGATAACCACCCAGGAGAGCACCTCGTCCCTCACTGAAGACAGCAGCAGGAGCACTGTAACTATTTTTAAAGAAATACTCATTAGACCAGGTAAGAGAGAAGCAGAAGGACACAATGTGAACAGAAGCTTGCTTATCAGTCATGTGAATGGGGCACACAAAAGAAAACCAGAATAGCCTCTGCATTACTCACAGCCAGAGCACAGCTGAGTGTATCCCGAAAAGGGCAACCTCAAACAGCCAGCAGAGCCGTCTGCTGCTGCCCTAGCACAATCAGTGGAAGGGAGTCACACACAACTGCCTTTCCACAGGGTCACGTTTCCACCACCTGAGGACAGCCAGGCCTGGCAGCCAATGCTAGGAACAGTGCACTTGGAGGAGCTTCTGATTACCAGGCTAAGGAGCAGCTCAAACGTTCCGCGTGCTACTTGGAGCTGCATCCTTCTTGCCCTACCACACACATCCGTGGCCAGGACTCTTCAGGCTCCTCCTTTGTGTATCCATGGAAAGCAACAACATGGAATTGAGCCACCTTCTTCTGCTTCACCATGTTGAGTCTTTATCCAAAGATCCTTGAAGGAGTGCCTTGTCCCATGGGAATAAAAGGAGGTAAAGACTGACCACATGTTTTAAGGCCTAGAGACAAAGAGAATTATCTCTCTTATTCTTTAATATTCTGCATCATAGCCAATGCTTGCAACATTGATCACTTCAATATGCTGCTACCCTCCTTCCACTTACCCACTGTATCCTAGTTACCAGCCTACTCAGTTTTAAAAGTCACTAATAAATATCATTTTAAGTCAGCAAATGTTTTCTGACCTACGCAAAGCAGGAGGTGGGAGAGAGAGGGAACTGCTGTCTTGAAAAGTTGGTTCAAGGAATATGTACATGAAAAATGATAATTTGATAGAGAATTTAGATTGAAATCAGGGAAGAAAAATTACCTAAAGGATTAGTATATGGCATTATTGCCCCCTCCGTGACTGATCTGTCAGAGACTAGCAGAGATGCTCTATCTGTGTTTCCATGAACATTAACAAAAAGCAAGATGACAGTGACATCCTAACAGACTGCTGGGATGCTCAGTTTACTCTCATCAATTCACCAAAGCAGCCTGGGGCAGCCTGGATGCCCTACCAAAGTAGGTAGCTCCTGTTCAGACTCTTCCAACCTCTCCACCACCTCTCCAAAGCCCATCCAGCTTGACTGTTCAGCCTGCAGCAAGGACACACAGCCCATAGGTTAAACTCTGGCCTTAGAGCAGACTGATGGCAAATCACCACTGACTGTAAGGACCCTTCATTTTGAGATACACTGTCCCCAAAAAACAGTTGCTGCTCTCCCCCATCACCTTGCTCACTGCTCCATCCTCTCTCAAACTGTTCTTTTAGAGGAGACTTCAAACCATCCTGATCTCAATGGAAACACCACCATAGACCACAAGGGCTTCACCCATTCTATCCAAACCAGCCTAAGTCTAGGGGGGAACTACCTATTTTGCCACTTCTCAAGCACCAGAAATAACTGTACTAAAATTAAAAGGAGCTTACAAACCTTTTTGGTATGTAGATACACACACAGAGACTTCTTCAAAATGCAAAGCTTTCAAAAAAAGATTAACAGAAAATTTTCACCTCCATCAAATCTATTTTCTGCTTTTTCTGTATGCAATGCCATAATGTCTGTTGTGGAAACTGGGCACACCAGCAGAAGTTACCTGAAGGGGGCCCCTAGGACGTTATTCCTGGACAGCAAACCCTGGCCTTGGAATTCACCTCCCTGCTCCCTCCATCAGGATATGATCAAAAGATCAGATGGGTTCATGAACAACAAAGAAATGGGAACGGGAACACTCTGGGCTTTGGAAGATTACATGGAAGGTTTGTTTGCATGTTTTTAGCATGCCTCATGCTTATTGACGTTTTTAACCTCTTCACTGGTGCCAAGAGATAACAATGACTAACTTAGGAGGGAAAAAGTCACGATATAAAGAAACAAGCATACACACACTGAAGCTGGAGTTGGCTCAGGCTGAAAAGAAGATGACTCACAGACCCTCAGCATTTAGCTTTGTTTCTAAAAGTCAGATAACACCAAGAACTGCTAAAGCAAAGGATAAAGATGCAGTCTGTTTTCTTGCTTAACTCAAGTACAAAAAAAAAAAAATTAAAATCATGTTTCCAGTTTTAGAAGTTTCACAAAATTTACCATTAGCATTTCAGTGACCAGGGACAGTTTTTAACAAGAAATTATTGTCTCTGGATAGTTTCTTTGGAATTATTTTTATTTACAGAATGGAGAAATGTAATGTTTCCTTATCCACTCTCACCATCCTGCCATAAATTTTCCTGTAACATGTTTTGCTCTTAATAAACAACAGAAGTAGGTACTTTCCTACAGCCATAAGAGCCTAAGTTTGCATTGTTTTTAATCAGAGTACAACTCTGATTTAATAGCAATGTTGCTCTGTTAGCTACACTTTATGCTTAAATGCAAAAGACCACTCAATACAAGGACTTTTTTGTGTCTCTATTTTTAATGAAGTGCTGTACAAGAATAGAGGACAAATGCCTGCAATGTGACATTCTTCAAAAGTCTTTGCTGGTTTACCTGTTAGATAGGTTTATTCCTAATAGCAGTTTTGTCATAAAGTTGCCTAAGCAGAAAAAGAAAAATACAGTATTTTAAAAAGAACAAAACACGCACGCTTCCTCCCTGCTCTTTCTTCTTTGATGTATCAGAGCAGTAGCTCCTTCTTAACAACTTATTCTCCACTCCATCACTAGAGTTTTTAAAGAAAATACTGATAGGAGCAGAGTCAAGAGATACTCTTGCAGAGCTCTGCTCAGAGATTATTTGACATAGTTGTTGATTACTAGTCTGTGGAAAGCCTTCCAAACACTTGTCCACCCACCAAACAGGAGCTTCACCCGTCATGAATATTCTTACATTCCTTAGAAGAACAGCAAAGCCTTTGACAGAGTATGTTGCAACCAAGTCAAGACGGACTAGCTATCAACTGCTTTTCTTGTATGTTCAGAGACCACCTACACAGCAATACTCTACAGCTGTACCTCCAACCTCAACAAGGATAGTATGGACTCACCCTAGCATAGAAAACTCCTCAAAGGAAGTTAAAGCAGTCTTTCATGTATAGACAAAACACTGCAGTTGATCAAGACACACAGAAGTAGTGAAGGACGAGAACGGGATTAAACAGACTGTTTTCGTTGCGAAAAGGAAAATACAAAGATGCCCCAACATTGTGTCCTAGGCTGGATGCTGTTTCATGAAACATATTTATGATGTCAGCATCAAGATAACCAAATTTTTCTCATACAATTTTGTTTAGTCACAATCAGAAGCCTATAAACAACTTCAAATGGACCTAGCCAAGGTAGGCAAGCAAACAGTGCTAATTATGTTTATCCTCATCAAACGCAAGAAAAAAATTGCTGACAATTTATATGGCTTTAAATTAACTATATCAGCTGAAAGAAAGCAACCTAAATGGCTGTGAAGACATTTTGTGTGAAGAACTAATCAGTGCCCCCAGGAGCTCTAACAAGATAGCAGATTGTTAAGGATGAAAATCCTACGTGATGGAGAGAGGGAGGAAATGGGATGATTTATATAAAACAGCGGTGCAGTCTCATCTAGAATATTGCATTCAGCACAAGCCATCACTAGTTCAAAGGGACACTGCAGAACCAGATAGAGTTCAAAACAAGGTAACAAAAATGATTACAGCATGGAAGGAGTCAGCTAGAGACACTGGAATTGCTTGCCTGAAAAACAGCTGTAGAAAAGAATAAAAAGTTAAATGTACAGAAGTTGGAAGTTCCCTGCCTCATAGGAACAGAGGAAGGGTCACTGAAATTAAAGGTAAGATATTAAAAACTGATCAAAACTAAATGTTTTAATCAACAACAGAATAAAACAAAACTTCGTTTTCCTTCCCTTGGTAAGCCATTGTCACCAAACCCCACAGAGCAACTTTGTAAATTTGTGTTCCAAGATGAGTCTGAAGGCAAAACACTATCCAGATTCATTAAAAGACTGGATTTGTAGATGCACAACATGAAAAGCTAACTAAAAGGGTGAATGTTAACAAGCCTTCAGCATCAAAGTATAAACTATCTGACTATTTGAAACCAGAAAAAAAACCAAACAGTGTGGGAGGCAGGCAATACAACATTTGCCCACGCACTTTCGAAAGCACAAGAAACATTATATTTATGGCTAAAATTGTTACCTCTTAGATTAGCCTTAAAACTTATGGATACAGGACTAGATGAACCATCATCTCGACCCACTACAATATGTTTTTATCTACTCTAGGTTCCTCTGAAATAATTGCTTTGGGTTTTTTTAATAAAACCTCTACCAGTATAATGTAAATATTTTTTGCCACACTGAATTGCAAAGGATCAATTTATAAATTGAACCCTTTAAGCAGGCATTCAGGTAAATTCTCAGTTTTTGCATATATCTGAATGGAAAAAAAACAAGAGACATCACTCCTGCTATTCAGCTTGGAGACTCACCACTATTAATGCATGTCCTGGCAACCTAAGAGACCTATTGATTTGCAACCATTCATTCAAGTGCAGTGAAAGCCATAATTAGATAAATAGCTTTGGTAATACTAATCTGAAACTCATTTGTTTTGTGACTGTCTGTTTAATGATATAAAACAAGAAATTAAATATCTGCTGAGTGTTCCTCTTTGTATCCTTCAGCACAATAGTAAAAATATAAATAAAGAGGTATTAATTTGACTACCATTATTTTTTGCATTTTGTGTATTTTGTTGCAGCAATTGCTGCCAAAGGCAATTACAAAGACACTGTTTATGAATCACTGTGCTCTAGCAGGCTGAGCATTTTTATAAATCTCTCTTATACATGTGAAATAAAGAGAACAGGTCTTTTAATCATTTGCAAACACTCTGAGCTGAAAGAGTATCACTTTAAGATGGCATGCATGGTATAAGTTTTTCAAGTATCAAAATTCCAACTTTAACATGATTATGCCATTCTTTGTGAATGGAAATTAAATTCTGTTTAAGTTTTCAAAAGTGTTTATAACTGTTAAATCTAACAGGATTATTAATTTTTGTTTCTTAAATATTTCTTTTCCAACAAAATGCAAGGAAGACTACTTTAAAGTATTCCCACACAGAAATCAGTGCTAGCACTGGCAGATGTTACAGTTTATCTTGCTCAAGTCAAAACACACTTAAGCTTGGGATAGGTTGTGTCCTCCCCTTTCTTCTTTGGCAGCTAACTACTAGATTCTGCTTCTGTTCCTTTAGGGCTTGGATCTCCCATGGCCTCCCTTGACAAACACCACACAACTCCGTTTGTCCTGCAACACAGATTCAGCAGCAGACTCGCAGCCCACACCCCCAGATTTATTTTTACTGCCAAGAGGCTTCAGGCACTGCAGAAATGACAAACCACAACAAAGCACTGGATTGTACATGAGCTGGGATCCAGAGCAGATCTAAGGGATGCTTTTGTCTCATTCCTTCAGCCACACAATAAACAACAGCTTTGCAACTTTCAGAGCTGACCATGTGTGTGCATTGTTTTTCTCCCATTCTTTCCAGATTTTAAAAATCAACTGATGTAACACTGAAGTGCATTCACCTATGGGATGAATTGGAGCATCTGCTTAGCAGTGTGCAGTAGCAGTCTATGACAGCAAATGATTACCACATCCATCTGAAATTACTAAGTGTTTTAGGACCACTGGGTCTAGCTCTCTTAGCGAGAATTCGGCCAGAAAAACCACAATTAAATGCTTATCATCTTAAAAAATGTATAAACAAAGCCCAAACACCTGCTCACTCTCCCTCCCCCAAGCCACATCATAAATTCTTGATGCACGCAAATGGTCTGGAACTCAATTTTCTGCTGGGTTTTTTTGGTGGGATTTGGGGTTTTGGGTCCTTTTTTTTTAGTTTGCCTTTTTTTTAACCCAAGATGCAGTACTTCCTGCTCCTCAGTACTGACCTACAAACCGCATGCCATCAACTTCAGCATGGAGGGCACGATTTGACATACATTTCTTCCGCCAGCGGTATCATTTCAAGCAGCCACTGCTCCTTGCTTGGTGCCACTCATTCCACAGAGTGCTGATAGTGACACATGCATGACCTGCAGAGAGGCTCAGAAGGGGCAGCTGCAGGAGAAGCTACCACAATAAAACACACACACACAGGTAAAACGCGCCCCGTAATTAAACAAAAGACTGCTGGAGAGGCTCTGAACTATTTCTTTCCTTATTGCTCTAATTCATGTAGCCCATGTATGTCTCAGTTACATAAAGGCTTGAGTATAAGGTTCAGGAAGCAGGGAAAAAAAGGCAGCCTCCTCACCCATAAGTAAAAAAAAAAGTTGCATTCTGCACAATCAATATTTCAAAAAAGGAAAACTAGAAATCATCTGGCATTTAAAGCTTTAATGGGTTAATTCAGCTCTAAAACTGAAGGCAGAAGATCCTTACTGATGCTATGAATACGCATCTACTGGTATTTATAGAGATTGAAGGGCTTTTTTCTCCTTCAATCAGCAGAATATTTTCTCTTTGCACTATACAAAAGTATATTGAGTTTTAATCAGTTAAACTGCTGTGTCTCTCTGCAGGAAAATATCTTTCAAAAAAGGAATTAATCAGAGAAAATTGTATACCATAGGATTCAAATTATTAAATTAATAATTGACCCTAGCTAAATACAATGTCTGTAAGAAGATCACTTTACAAGGTCAGACTAACCCCAGACAAATAATAAGTTAACTGAGATAAAAGACATAGTGACAATTATGAACAGCTACTGCCTTTTATACGTAGAATTTGCAAATATTCACATCCTGCTTCCATGGCTTTTAACTTTATAGCCCAAATTACTTCTTTTTTCTCTTTAAACTCATGCCAAAAGCACAGGTATAACAAAAAATGTTTAAATAAAAAGGTGTCATGGATGAAGTTTACACACCAGATACTAAAAAGCAAACTAAAATATTTCCACTGAAGTGGATCCATTCACGTGGACCCTACAGGATCTGCAAAGCAGCCTGATTTGGGGGAAAGGGGTGTTTAGGAGTTTGTGCACAGGAGTAGAGCAGTGGATGGCCCAGCTAAGCCAGCCCTGAAAGAACACAGAAGAGCAGGGCACTCGCACTCTGCCCAGAGGTACAGGGAGTCCCATCTGATTTCCAGCCCCCATGCTGAGCCCAAACCAACGTTAAGGCTCTTTGTCTAAGCATTAATGTGAGCCCTTATCAGGAGATGGCTCAGACCCCAAGGAGGTGACAGTGTGACCAGACCTGGTGATCAGGCACAGAAATGCAGCCAGACCCATCGCAGGTCTCAAGTGCTTTAGCAGAGCCAGACCAGAAGTCTGCATCCTGAACCATCACTTCATACACTGGCTGCTACACCAGCACCTGCCTGGGGCAAGCAGAAACCAGGGGCAGGAAGGAGCACTTCATCTGGAACTGAATAAACAAATTACACAGTATGAATAAAAAGTTATACAGCATAAGTTACATAGTATAAGTATAAAGAACAAGGACCTTCCTTTCCTACATGTGAAATATTACTTTAATTGTTATATAATTAGCATAAATCTGTTTTATTACAACAGTTTCTGCAAGTTGGGTTGAAAAGTCGGCATATTCTGCTTTCTTTTTTTTGTCTTTTCCCCTTTTGAAAAGCTATCACTGTCTATTTTCAGCATTTTCATCAGCATAAAAATGAACAGCTTGTTTTGCAATTTCCTCACGGCGCAAATGGAATTCAAACCACTGGGGACATACAAGTAACAACAGCTGAATACAAATCTTAACAGAGTTTGTCATAATTGTACAGTATGGTGTTGTTCATTCATCCTGGCAGCTGGGAAATCTAGTGTGAATTAACCAATAATACAGGTTTGCAACCACGCAAATTAAAGTATACAATTCCACTAAGTGAATTTTGTTTATTTCCCTGTAAGTATATAACTAAGGGGACAATCGGCTCACATTTAAATCAAGACTTTCAACAGGATGTAACACTAGCAGAAGTTTTGCAAATATGCAAATTTTACTTCCAATGGAGTTGATCTTATTTCCTATATAAACTTCCTTGATAGGTTTCCAAGCTATACACAGCAGTACCACATCTGAGGATCTGCAAGCTACATCCTTTAGAAAGGGGAGCAAAACCAAAAGTGAAACCAGTGAGACCCTTGTCCAACCAGAATTCCAAAAAACACACAAGGCTGATCAATACTTGCTTCTGCAGTCCTTGATGGAAGGCTTAATTAACAACACAAGACTATAGGCACTTAAAGACTGAGCATAGGCAAAATGAGCTCAAGGTATTTTCAGCTGGAGCTCAATTTGCAGCATGGGAAAGGGGTTGCACTCAAGTCTGAGGTTTATGGTGGGCAGGTCAAAGCGAGGCTTATCAGGATGTGCTCTGGACTAAGAGAGAGAACGGAAACAGAACCTCTCCCATAGTTTAAAGCAAGCTGCCGCATTTTTGATGTGTGAAGGAATCTATGTCAATTTTATGCAGCTTCCATGAACACGAGCCACATGATGGCACCTATTCCCCATGTGCTGGCAGCGGCGCCAGCTAGTGCTGCATCTGGACTTTCCCAGGGATGCTAGAAAACAGCTGAGATGTCAGTCCAGGAATTGCCAGCCTCACTCCTAGTGGCAGTATAAGACCACAGGCAGTGGGCATCATCCTGTCAATCAGGTTAATCCCAACCTCGGGGAGAAAAACAGCTTTGCATTCTGCAAAACTTACCAGCTTACTTCCTAGAGCAGAAGTGTGGCTTTAGTTTCCATTTCATTCAACTGTAGTTAATCAAATCCAGGCATAATTTCTCAGATGTCATAACACATGGGCTAATTAAGAAGTATTCTCAATTTAGTAATTCACTGAAGACTGACTATGAAACAAATTATTATGCAAATAAACACATGAGACACTGAAACTCCCCATCAGCTACCATGGTCACTGTTGCTAAAGCTATTTTACCTATTGCTCAATATTTCATGTGTCACCAATCACAGACCTGACAAGTTTAAGGATACTATATGTGATATGTGAAAGACAATTATCTTAATCGAACACATTTAGCAGGAATACATAATAACCCTGATTACAATAGGAAAAAATCAAGACTACCTACCACAACTATTTTTAGTCACATAATAGCTACTAAAGTGATGGGGGTATTAAGTTATTGAGTAGGACCTCTGTAGCAGACTTGAAAGCAAAATGTCACCAATATCAATCAGTCAACTTCGATAATATTTCTGACAATAAAACTTCCAACCCACTGAGTCAATCCAGCACTTTTGTGTGCTGATTTCAGCCAGTACAGCATCTACACACAACATCACTGCATCTTTTTAATGCAGAAGAAATGTCAAAATTAAAGTCTCTATAGTATACATAAACATAGTTACCAGAGGAATTATTCTGATTTTTTTTTTTTTCTTCTCATTAGCAACACTGGTAAGAAGAGCATAAAGGTGCTAATGAAATGTGTTGATGGCACAAAATTGGAGGCATTTTCAAAACCCATGTACACACAATGGCATACTGGAAGATTAGAAGCCTTCAAGAACTGTATTGTTAGGAAAAGAGTGTAATTCAGCTGCATGAAATACAAGGTCACTCAGGCACCATGAAGATGAGAAGCTGCCAACAGGGATATGGACTGCGATAAATGTCACTCATTTGTGAGAGGATTATGTGGGTACCAGGCAGATCTATATGCCCAGTTCAATCAAAACCTAGCTATCAACCACTACCATGATGAAGCCATGGAAAGAAGGACTGTAAATTCTGAGTGTTTCCAGCAGCCAACTTCTAATGTCCTGGCAAAAGCTCATCGACACCACTATAGTCTCCCCAGCTGCCAAATGAATTGATTAGAGAAGAGCAACTGGAATGACATAAGCAACTGAAAGCTCCTAACAGAAGATGAAGAAAAGTTTAGCAGAATGTAGGTTGAGAGGATCTGATACTTCATTTAATTAAAACAGATTGCATATAGTTTGATTTTTTTCCCCTGCCAAAGAGGAGTTGTTTCCAACTGCATGACAACTGCTAGTGCCAGAATATATGATAGATATCCCTAATACACTCCAACCCTCCAGCTATTTTCAGCTCGGGAACCTTCTGTGCCTGATGAGGATTATGTATCCTCAATACATTTCTCTTCCATGAACTTCTCCAGACTCACCCTGAACTCAGGCAGTCTTTTAGCAGCTGTACCCCAACTCCTGTGGTTCATTTTGAACCTGTAACCCTACAATCAGTTTACATCCTGACAAACATACAGCAAAGTAACTGCTCAGAACAAAGCTAAGGTGAAGACGGTCTGAGGAACATCTGCCTGGCCAAAGACCTCCTGGAACCTCGCAGAAGTAATAACAAGGTCGTAGAAGAGAAAATAGTCATGGTATCTCTTCAACTTTGATCAAGCCAAAAGGTACATCCCGTGATGAAGGTTTCTACAGACCAGCAAGATCTTTCACAATATCAGAGTAACAGGGTTTGACACCATGACATCCAAAAGGTTTTCCAGATCCACAACTGTGACAAAAAGCAACACTTATGCTCGTGTTTAACAGTGTTTATCTGTGTGTAAATATGAACCTAGAAAGCAGAAGAGGTAATTAAAAACGTGTGTGCAAGACAATTCCTCCTCCTTCTGAGCACTTCCTTGCTCTCATAAGCTCCATAAAGAATGAAATTGAGCGTGGTGAAAAGGAGTTTTGGCATGATGGAGTGACCGCTACACCAATGGCCTGCAGGACCTCGCTGCTGGTGCTTCCAGGGGCATGGAACTGTATTTCATCACTAGTCACAAGAGAAAGGAGAAGAGAAGAAGATATCTTTAACAGGCAGCAGGAAGAGCAGCAAAGACAGTTCATAGGCAAAGTACTCATGCTTACTACACGTACACTTAACATGTAACTCTAGGAGGCAAACTGGACAACAGAAGAGTCTTTCCAGAGATTTTTAGAAAGGACATGGCAGAGGGGAACAGTCCCACGGGGCACAATGACCCACTGTAGCAGATCCCTCTTCTGCCTCTGCGCAAGCTTTGACACACACTCAGCTACAACAGCAAAAGATTGAGTCATTTTTTGCTATTTTATCCAGCAGAGGATGATGAGTAAAACCTACACTTCACAGCCCACTGTGCAAATGCAATCTAATCATCCATGCCATCTTGGATAACTGTGCTACACCTGCCCTAAGAATGAATTTAAGAAAAAACACCATCAAGGACAAGGCCAATGTCCAGTTTGAAGTTCAAGAGCTTTAAAAAAAAAAACATTGGGTTCCCCTAGACAAGGAACTGGGGGTTCATTTTATCTAAATGACTGAAGCAGTGGAGTGTATTCATGTTTACTGTTCACAGCACAGAAACATCCGAGCAGAATGGTTACTGAAACTTTTTCTACAAGGTGCTTTTCCACCTCCAAGTTCTTTACATGTATTAATACTGGATGTATTCCAATACAGAAAGCAAAAAATACCTATTTGCTCCCCAGTTTTGAGAATCACTGAACTCAAGAGGGAAATCTAATTTTGTTACACTGTATTTTCAATTATCCCCATCTCTAGCCACAATTTTCAGATACTCTAGTTTGAAGGGCCAAGGACTGAGATGTCCAAACAGATTGAAAAAATTTATTCTACCCCATACTGATTTTCAGAATTTAATAAATTCTTTTAATGTATACTACCCTCTGCTACACAATGCTTTCCTTTCCCCTGAAGCCCAGGAAGTATTTGAACAGCATGAAGTGAAGTACATCCTTAAAACAATTATAATACCCTTAACACTTCCATTATATTTTATTATCCATAGTCCCCAGGCATGCACATATGTAGATTATCTGTGCCTTATAGATGTGGAAGCAAACTGCACTGCAGGCAGTCCCTGAGCAAGTCAGCATCAGAAGCAGAACCCCTGTTCAGGGGTCATAATATTTTTCTAGGAAATTAAACAAGCCAGAATATCAGCTGGTCAGCATTTACTTGAAAACAGCTCACCTAAGTGAGCAACACTCCTGATGAAACCAGCGGGACAAATAAGACTCTCAGCTTGGTGTTTGAACAAGCAAAAGGCACAAAGAAAAAGTCACTAGAGAGGAAGAACAGACTAAGCTTTTTGTCATAAGCAAACAAAACCCTCTGAAAATTAACTTTGTATTAACTTGAAGTATTTTGTTGAGGTGGAAAAAAAGGAATCTTTGTTTCATATATTTGTGTTACTCAACCTTTCTCCAACCTTATACTAAGACTTTTTAAATTGTAGAGTCATGTTTAAAAGGGAAAGTATAAAATAATGCTGCATTTTATTGTTCTAACATACCCCTCTCCTCTCCCAAATACTGTCCTTTTCAGAGTTTAAGTGATTCTTCATATTAAATAGAAGTATGTGAAAAGTGTCATGTCCCTAGAAGTCCATTTCTGGGGATAAAAGGCACAAGCACAGAGCAGACAGGAATCAACACAGGGTACTGCTAACAGAAACACACTGCACTCTGGAAAATCACACATGTGGGGAGACACTCCATGTACTCCAGGTGCCCACTTTGTTTCCAAAGGGAACAAGTGAAATAACAGCCCTGCTGGACTCTGTATAATCTGCCCCTCAGAACACCCCACTGGGCACTCACGCTGCTGAGTAATTTCATCTGCAGGATAGTCCCTGCGAACCCAGAGATGGCAGAGCACAGCATTCCCATCCTCCACATGGGACCGAGACACTGGTCTGAAGGTCCTGCTGTAGCTATACAGCATCTCCCACTGATCCAAGGTCAGAGAATCATAGCATGGATTGGGTTGGAAAGGACCTTAAAGACAATCTAGTTCTAGCCTCCTTGCCATGGGCAGAGACACCTTCCGCTCGACCAGGTTACTCAAAGCCCCATCCATCCTGCTCTTGAACATTTCCAGGGATAGGGCATCCACAGCTTTACTGGCAAACCTGTTCCAGTGCCTCACCACCCTCACAGTAAAGAATTTCTTCTTAACAGAAGATCTGCTGGGTTGACTCCAGGCTGCTTTACAGACCCATCCTCCTTCCAGTCTTCCTACCAAGACAGATGATTCAAGAAAAACTTTACAAGATGACCCACAGGGTACCGGGAGGTGAAGCCATAGATGACACCACCACTAAATCTGTCACACTGTGTTTGCTGGTGCATAACACAGAACATCAGCAAAGGCAGGCAGAGCCTCAGCTGGAATTGTGTTAAACAAGAGGGGACTAAGGCTTCATCAAGCACAACTGAGGAGCTGCATGACCCAGGAGCCACTCAGGCTTCTCACAGGGGTGTTAACTCACCCACAGCAAATATTTACAGAGTAACTGTTGTACCACTCAATTGTCAAATGCTTTCAGTAGTGGTGAGGAACAACCATGAGAATAAACCTGAGGCTGCTCTGCATGGTGTCTCCCTGAAGTGTCATGAATTTGTTTTGTTAAAACAGTGTTTCAGACCTGCCTGTGAACTAATGCTGTTACCAGCAGCAGTTCTGCACTACTTCTCTCCTCCTCATTGTACACTTACTCCATTTCTTTGGTAGTATGCTTTTAATGAGGAACAAACCATACTCAATTCAGAGAAGAACTTTCTTCATTGGAAGAAAGATATCTGTCACAAACATCCTCTTAGAGCAAAGCAAGACTTGTTTATTTAACTGAAGCCCCTTAGCTCTGTGTTCATATGGACAAGTTGTCAGGTGAATTACTAATTCACCTGAACAACAAAAATCATTAGGCATCTGCACACAGGTTAATCTTTATTTTTATGCTGAATGTGCTGGAGGAAAGAAATTAATATAGAACTGGAATCTGAATCCATGTTACTCAAAAACAGCTATTCCACTGTGAATTTATATCCTACCTTAATCCTAATTACCTTCCTTGCCTATATATCGTCTTATAGCAAAGCATTCACCCAGGAAGTTTGGTTTGAAATTCACCCCCTGGTATATTTCACAACTTCCCCATGCAGAGGAATCATTTATTTACATGGGCAAAGTACTACAAAGTTGATGAGGGTACAAACACACCATGCTGACTTCCCCCCAGCTAACTCTCTGCACAGGTGTTTATCAATGCACTAAAACAAAACAGCAGCTCGCTTGATTCCCCGCAGACAAACCCAACCTCATGTGGATTAACCCACCCCTCCATTTCGACTGCTCAGGCGGTGGGTTGCAATCCCGTGTTGGCCGACAAGTAAGGTCTGACCAGATGGACTGCCACTGACCTGATGGCAATGCCACCCCCGGTATGGCTACAGTCACAACTGGGAAAGTTCGGAGCCGTGAGCAGCTGCTCGCCACTGTGGTTCCCAGCCACGACTGTGTCACGCTGTACTTCACGAGAGCACTGCCTGCCCTGCAAAGACGCACCACCAGCCTTTTGAAAAATGGGTGAATTTGAGTGAAATTTGGCTGAGCATCTCCGTGATGCCCACCTGACCCTACGGCTTCACTGTCAGGAGGAACGCGAGGCTGAGGGCCAGGTATGTGCATCCCAACTTCTCTCCATCCCAGCTTCGCACGCTCCAGGGCACGCTGGAGTTCGCTGCTGGAACACGCGTGTGCACCGGTGTCGGAGCACAGCTGCGCTGTACCTCCTGTCCCCGGAACGCAGGCATCAGCCCGCACGAGGGGAAAAGGACGGAAGAGCCACTCGAGGAGCGCGGAGATGGGACAGGGACGCTTTCTCACCCTGGTATTTCATGTCATACCAGAGCTGACAGCGGTGGCCCGAGCGCGGGGCCCCCCGCGGGCACCTCTCCCGGTGGGTGCCGAGGTGCCGCCCCGCCGCTGCCCGGGCATCGTCCCTTCCTCCTTCCCTCATTCCGCCCCTGCCGCCGCCCGGCCCCGCGCGGGGCCAGC
>VYZT01002791.1:16953-123371 GCA_013400735.1 Pomatostomus ruficeps
ACCTTCCCCCGCACGGCGCGGCCCCAGCGCCGCAGGAAGCCCCGCCGGCCCTGCACCGCTCCCGCCCCGCGCCTCCGGCGGGGATAAAGTGCAGGTAATGAGGAGGGTGGAGGAGGCGCGGGCGGGAAAAGGCAGAAAGTCCTATTAACTCCTTTGCGCTCAGGGACCGCCGCCCGGGCTCTGTCCCCAACGCCCCTGGCGCCCCGCACAGACCCGCATCCACGGCGAGAACACGTGGAAGAGTGGCAAGCCTGCTCAGGGACGGCGGGTCCGAGCCGAGGCGAGAGGGGTTCGGGCTCCTCCAGGGGCTGGGTAGCCTCGGCTTCCTCCTGGAGGCTGTCAAGACCGGGCTGGAGGAAGTCCCAAGCAGCCTGGTGTGACTCCCAAGCACTGAGCCGGTCTGGGCTGGAGGCCTCATCGTGTTCCCACTTGCCCGGGTTACCCTCTGATCCAGTGATTATTTATGGCTGCAAGGAGTGAGGACCTTTTCTGTTCCCTTCAGAGTGGTTTTTGACTCAAAGAAGTGTTTCATCCTCTGATGCCAGCCAGCATTGATACTGGAGAAACCAAGCAGTTCATCCCAGGTGAATGACTTGTTTCCAGTCATTCAGGTAATCCCTGGAAGAGAACTCTCAATGACAGAAACCAATTCCCTTACTATTTGTAAAAGACTTGTCTAGAATTCAGTGCCATGAATTATGGGGACTTTATTTAGTCTCTGGAGCCTGCCTTTTCTAACTCAGTGGTACAGATATTGCTTCCTCTGTGCCAGACTCTATTCTCTCCTATTTAGATCAGAGAACTGATGGTAATGTTGGTCTCCCTTACATTTATCTTCTGCCTCAAAGCTACAAATAAGGCTGACCTCCTCATCCAGGATGAATTTACCAGTGCCTAAATGACTGACTAAACGACATTATAGTCAAGCCAATCTCACAGCCATGTTAGAGAAAGCTGTTGCCTTGTCCCAACCAAGAGGTCCCATTGGTTTCAGAACTGACCCTGGTACTCCTCCAGCCTCACAGGGAACTGGTTTAACCATGACACTAACCTTAGGAAAAAAAAAGTATAAAAGGAATAGGTTTTTTTCATCACTGGTGTTCTCCCTAAACCAGCTCCTCTGTGATCATAGCATTACCCATAGCAGAAAGACAGCAGATGTGCCCAACCAGAGTCAGGGTGCCAAGACACAGAATGGCCTCTTCCAGCATCAGTATGACATTGGATTATCTGTCACGTGAATGCAGCAGCATCCTGGCCTTTCAACAACACTGGCCTAACAGCAGGCTGCTGCAAAACTGTGATCCCACCTGCAACCCATGGGTGTGTTACTCCCTTTGCCACCCTTCCATGAGATCTGGTAACCATCAGACTCTATTCAGCTGATCGATCTGGTGGAAAAAATAACACCTCAAAAAATAATGGATTTTCCATTGGCCAGACAGCTGAATTGATCCACCTTGTGACCACACAGCTGCAGGATGGAGGAAGGCAGAAACCTGGAAGTGAGGTATAGCAGAACTGTTCCTTTCAGTAGCCCTCTGTCATTAAATCAGCTTAACTGTATCCTGTGTGCATGATTTGATGAGCAGCATGAATCAGGCCAACCTGGGTACTCTTGGAAGGGACAGGGTTTGTTCCAGCCACATGCTGGCATCACCTCCTTCCAGCTGGTATTGCCCATTACATTAGCCAGATCTGAAAGGTTAAGCGTGAAAAAATAATCACTTATTTTAGCTGTGATATGGTCTATTGCTGACACAAAAGACAGAAAAGAGACAGGATAGTGACAGCCTTTAGACAAAAAGTATGCTGCAGACTTCAAAATCCCAGAGAGATCTGGGACTCCCAATTGGCAACATCAGCACCAACCTTTTTACAAGGACAAGGGTGAGTATGATAATCCCAAACATTGTTGTGTCCCCAGCATTTCTATTATTTTACTTGATTTGTTCTTTCCAACTGCCCTGCAATGTAGTTTTGACAGCTGTGTTACCTGGCAGCCACTTTGTCACAGCTCAGGATGTAATTATGAAGAGAAGTGTATCTACACCAAAAAGAATAATGGATCCTTAGTCTATGGGCTTCACAAAAGGACCATGTTCTTTGTCTGAGTCTTTAGGCACTGCTACAATACAACCCACAGTAAGACAACTCAGTAAAATGGGACTTAATGTGACAGACTGGAGTATAACCAGAAGTAATTTGATTATGTTAAGAAAGGGTAAAATTATGCCAGTGCTCAAAATTTTGTTTGTTTTTTAACTAAGCAAGATAAGTATAACATGTAAACAGTGTCGAAAGAGAAATAAATAATGCCCTGCAGTGTGTTTAAAAATTATCAGCTGCCAGACAGCATAATATGGACTATCAGTTGTCAAGAAAATTGAGTAGATAGTAGTTAGGCCTCTCTAGTTCTTGTTTGGATCATTCCAGGTTTTGGGAGGATTGTGGTAGGAATTGTACAAAATTAAATTTTGTGGGTTTTTTTTTTTATTAAGTCACTGGAAGTTTAGCGTGGTGAATGAGTCTGGGTTTTTTCTGCACAGGAAAGGAAGGGGGATCACAGATCTGGTCAGTAGGTATTTGGCAAAACAGTTTCATTTAAAAAACCCCAAACAGTGTGTTGCAGCCAAAATGTTGTGTTCAGAGCATCTTACTTTCAGTGAACTGTCACTGAAGGCAGAGCAGGATTCTGAGGGACTGTGGTCCCTATTCTCAGCAGCTTTGGCCTCCAGGTGACTGGATTTCCTGTCCCTCTTGAACAGCAGCAATAACACTAAAGGAATATCAGATCCACTGACCATGTGCAGACATTGGAGATTTCCAGTTCTCCAGATTAAACACTTATAATTTGGTCCAATATAAGGCAGAACTAAGGACACACTCTATCTGGTGCTTTCTAGCAAGAAGTCTAAACTTGAATACACCTTCCAGAGTGGAGTCTGGACTAGGCTTTGTTCCCCAACTTGCAAGAGTCTTCATATAAATATAGAAACGTCTATGTTTAAATAGATACAGGATGGAGTCTGGAGACCTAAACAACTCTACTGCACTTTGCAGATGTGGAGCCTGGGAGTGTCTGCTTTTTTGAATGTGTTTGTTTTTCTTTCATGGTGTAGCACAATCAAAAGAAATGCAGTAAAAGCAATACAAGCTGTTTCATGCCTGCATGTGTTTCACATCAGTTTTTAAGTAGATCTTTGCAAAAAGAAAGAATTATCTGGTATCAGACATTTCCCGATAAAGCATAATAAACTCATCTTTTGGACTTAGAGTATTTAGGAGTTCTTGACCCTGTTGGAATAATTGATAGATGCCACCTTAGTTTTCCCTGCATGAAGATAGGCAGTGCAGAAATAGAATTGCAGAGTACTGGTGTGCAGGAGCCACATGTCACTGTCAGGCAGCAGTCCTTGAATATTTGCTCTCCCTGACCTGGCAGGAGGCATTCAAAAGAAAGCAAGTTTTTTTCCAAAACAACACCACCCACTGCACAACCAGGCAAACACTACTTCCCCTTCCCCAGGCAGTCCTGCCGGAGTGGGGATGGGGGTCCATTCTTTCCTACCCTTTCAGAAACTGAGTTGATTTTCTTCTTCCAATCTCTTCAAAAAGCAGGCAAGCAGGTTTTTCTTCATAACACCTCTTTTCCCATTGAGGAGGAGGTGGGCTGCATACTGCCCACCTCCCCTACAACATCCAGATGAACATCAAAGGAGGTCCCTTTCTGTGGGATGCTCTACTAACAATTGTATCCTACAAATTTTAGTTTGCCAAATGTTACTCCAGGCCCAATGCATGTGAATTGCAGACTGCCTCTGTCATGCTCCGAGATCCTGCCAGCTCTCAGGCTCCTCACATGAAGAAGCCTGGCCCGGCAGATTTTTGTTTCTGGCTTTAAACACAGCATGTGTAATCACCCTGTAAAAGAGAAGGGCTGGGGAAGGCTTTGCTCCATCCTGCCACTTCAGTGCCTCACAGCAGGCCCGGGACACGTTTCTCAGTCCCAGGAAGGGGCATGTGTACCCCTCATCACTTCACCCACAGTGCAGGTGCAGTGGGTGACCAGTTACCCACCATGCTGTCAGCTGAAGATAACACTGCAGAAGTCTGGGCACCTCTCACCTTTTTCTGCTTTGGCAATTCGTCATTGGTTCACTCAGCTTCAGAACAAAACCAACCTGTCCATACCTCAGAGCTGCTAGGAACCTGCTTTTTGGCTGAATAACTTGCTTGAGACTTTTGTTAGCTCCCTTCTACCTGATCAAAGAGTGGGACCTCACTTGCATTCTAAATGTTGAATATCACCAGCTTACTATGGATATAAATAGCACAAATTAATTATCAGAGCCATATAGATCAGGGGCATGAATGCGGGTAATGCATACTTAAAAAAATAATAATTTAGTTTCTCAGGTAATTTTTTTTAAAGAAACAGTACTGTATCATCATATAGACCAAATATTCTGTGACTTTAGCTCAGAAATAGTGCTTGGAGCATTTCCAAAATGTGAAAGATCTGCAAAATGTAACGAAGACTCAGCCACACGAAGATACCAAAATGGGAACAGGGGACAAGGAAGCAGGAAAACAGTGCAGGGTGTGACTTGAAAGAAAGCAGAATAGGAAAATAACTACAAAAAAGAGGGAAGAGGTTAAAGATAAAGAAGATGTATGAGTAGGTGAAATATTTCAAGTAGTTTCATGATTTGTGTGACTCATAGCTGGAAAGTCTAAAGCTGCCTCTCTTAATTCAACTGCCAGTTTTCTCTTGACAGCCTGTGAATCTCTTCAGTTCAGCATCTGACCCTTCCTCCCTGCACCTCACTAAGAGCCGCCTGCCCCTCTGCCCCCAGCACCTCTTCCTGCCTTCAAAACTCTCAGAACATCTTCAAACGACTGCTCAGCCTGTGTCCTGCCCATGAATCATCCACGGAATTGGGACAGGATCCCTGCTACTGACTCTTCAGCACTAAGATAAGCGAGCTCAGGAGCATCCTGAGCCACTGGATTTGTTGCTGCTATTGTTTGAACCTGAATTATGACACTGGTCAGAGGACAGGTGTGCAGGAGGGTGTTTGAAATCCTAAATGGATCTCTTTGCATTTCCTTTAGCAATTTGTTCTTTTTTAAGAATCTTTTTTAAGAATCACTGAACTATGATGACAAGAGCAAAACGAATGTAAATACAGCATTGTATTTACTTTGCTTGGTGTGTAGCAAACTTTTGCTTTCATATAAACCCAAGGAAGAATTCATTTGCTGTGCTAACTCTGATTTGCCAGAGCTAATGAACCTGACTCAACCCTTCAATTTGATTTGTCTTTTTAACATAGTTGGTAGCAGGGGACCTTATGACCCTTCAGGGAAATTAAAGCTCATATGTCTGGCCTTTTCTGTCAAAACAGTGTTGTCATCGAGCTATAGCTCTTTCTCTTACAGGCCAAAATTAAACTCCAAAGTCAATAAGATCCTCAACGGAGTTTGTTCAGTTTGTTTGGTTGGTTTTTAACTAAACACAGAAATTTCAAAATGACAAATCAATATCTTTTAATTGAAAATTTAAAAAGAAAATGCATAAATGAACCCATGGAATTAGGGAGTTTTTCTGACAGCTACAGCTGCAATTCAAGTTCCTTTACCCCCTAGACACATAGGCATATACATGATTTTTCTTTTTAATGTGCAATGTGAGGAGCTTTACATACATTTAGAAAAGAGATTGTGTAGGAAATTTTAAAAGAGACAAATTGCAATTAGGTGCTAAATTCTCACAGGCAATGGAAGATCTCCCCTGTGTGATTAATGGTTAATCTGCAAATTTATCTCCCTTAACTGTTAAATTCTCTATTTATGTTTAAATTCATGTTTTCTGTTCTAATTTGTATTTTATGCTTCTTGTCCATACGTGGGTGAGGATGCTTTAGCCTCAGTTTGTAGAAACTGTGTTTAAGATACTGTGCTGTCTCTTTGAGCATCTGAGACCTCTCTGTGAATCTTCAAATGCTTAAGCTTATCAGGCACATTTGAGAGGTATTGAAATCTAAAAACTATTAAGTCCTTGAAAGTATTCTGAAACTAGGCAGCCAGTTAAGAGCTGTGGTTAATGCTTCACTGAGGTAAAAAGTGCAGCACTTCATATGAGACCTCAAAGTCCGATAAGGTCTCAAACTCAAGACACAAATCCATACAAAATCAGGCTTCATTGATCCCCCTGCTCAGAAAACCACTACAAAAATAAGAGCAACAGAGAGGTTTCTATAGCACATATATCCCTAGAGTGTCTACTCAGCTTTTGTATGAGGGAGCTACTGTAATGTAATGACTTTCTCATGTGATTATATTCTCATTTGCAAAAAGAGATATTTGCATATATGCATACACAGATATGAAAGGTTGCCTTTTGTTTTAATTACAGTGTCAGTATCTCTCGCTGCCTCCATGTGAACAGACCTTAGCCCCACATAATCCCTCCAATGAAGGAAAAATACAAAATCACATGCCAAACATTTTGAGTTTTCAGCATAAACCTGGATCTATGTTGACAAGCTTTTCCCAGGGATAGTAACATCAGTAAAATATTTTCATTCCAATTTCCTGAGAGGTTGGAAAAATCAACAATAGAATAGCATAAGATAGATTGCCAGAAATAATATTACCATTTTAGACATGAAACTGTCTCACAACATCATATGAGTATTGAAATGCTTTAAAACATTTTCTTTAATTTGATTTGTTTGTATTTGTTCTAGGTTTTGTTTTGTTTTGTTTTAACTATGCCTGATTTTTTCCCACTGAATAAGAGGACTGCAGCTGTTGAACAGAAACAGGGAGGCAGATGACTGGAAAAGAAAATCATGTCCGATTGGGGGTTCAGAAGACAGTCTCCACTGTACAAGGGTGGTTTAGGTTTGCTTACTGACCAGATAGGTTTCTCTGGTTTTGTTAAGAATAACATTAAAGATAGGGAAGTACAGCCATACCAGTACTAGCAGAGGTAATGAGGCTGTGGACAAATTCCCGTGGCTTTGTCCTTTCCAGCTGGGTGGTGGTAAAGGAGGGAAGGCTCACTCCAGCAGGTCTCCTGGCATAAGCAAAAGTCCAGGGAGAGATACTGCCTTCCACCTCTGCCAGTGCAGGGAAGCCAGTGAACATGTGCCTAGGGTATAGTAAATGGATTTGAATGGATCCACACAAGGGCATGTTCAACTCTGTGTCCAGAGCTACGGCTTGAGGAGCCCTTAAGTCTCACTCCAGCAGCACTCCTGGGATTCCTGACTACTCACTTGTCCTGTGGGACATGTGTTCAAAGGGACTGTGGGAAAACACAATCAAAACAGTCTTGTTGTTCAAGGAAGTAGCAGACGGCGAGGGCAGGGTTGGAGAAGGAGAAGTGGCTCCCTGTGCTATCCAGCACATCTGGAGAAAAGAAGAAATTGTCTTTGTCCAGCCCATCATAATTTCTCTCCCTTTCTGTCTCCTCTGTTTACAAACACCTCTGGAGACTTCTGAAAGGCAGCAGGAGTCAGGGAGCTAAAGAAATTGGGATGACAAACCAGTTTGCCCTAAGACGTCAACATAGATCCAGTTGAGACCAGCCATGGAAGATTATGGAGGTTGGCTTGTGGAGAGGTGGGTTTTACTGGAACCTCAGCTACTGAGGTGTACTTCTACTAGAGAGCAGTACTGTCTCTGGGGTCTGCATGCATTTCTCTGTCTGAAGTGTGTTTAGATTACCTGGAGCAGCCAGGACTAAAACAAGGCTCTTACAGTCCAGTCTCCCAACAAGCTGCATCATCAGCCATGTAAAACCAGCTGGAAGAGAGTCACAGTAAGCACACGGATTTGTACATGCAAAAGACATGAGATGAGTCTTTCTTTCCCACAGGAAAAAACTGTTCCCTCTCCCTGAAGCCCTGGAAAAAATGCCTTTTTTCTACTTTGCCTGCAAGACATTTACAGTATTTTCTGAAAATTGGATACACTATCATTGTAAACAGTGTTGTAACTGTAATGAAATAAAATTATGCATTCATATAAAGAGAAGATATTTCTAGCAAGATACCAAACCAAATTAATTAACAATTTGATCTTGAACATAGTAACTTACAGACAAGCAAATTGTAAACTATCTAATGATGTATTAAGCAAACAACAGCATTTATCAAAGGAAATTTAAGACATTCTGCCAACTAGAGGACTTGGCTAAACTAATACATTTGTAGCTGGATCTAATTATTGAATTAGTGCTTCAAAAATGCTTTTATGGCAGCCTGCCTGGACTGTTGTGGTTAGACAATAGCAATTCTTCTCTTTTCTTCCAGTGTTTTCATTCATTTGCAGCACAATTTCTGAAGAATAGAGCTTGGAAGCCAGTCCAGCATCCCACATCACAATTAACAGTCAAACCTATATGATCATAATTAGGACCCAACCTTATATGTGACTGCCTCAATACAGTCAGATCTTTATAGCCAGATACTTATTTGTAAACATTGTCCTCAGCAGCAATGCTAAAAATAAAAAACCCCTAACAGACATCAAAGAGAAAAATGTTGAATTACATATCTGAGTTTCTCTTCCCCAAATCTTGCCAAACTGCATTTATCTCAGGGAAACAGATCTGCAGTTTAATTAAGACTTAGGTAGCTTTCTGGTAATAATAAACTAATAAACTACTTTTACTGGTGTGTGGTAACTCAATCTGTAATACTGTTTGGTTCTCCTAACTTGTTAGAAGAGGAATGAGTAAATACCTATTGTGAATCTTTCAAAGGTTAAAGTGTCTCACTTCCCACAGATTTTCAACAACCTAATAAAAGGCACCTGGGAAAAGAGGAATGTAGGTGGCTGGAGAAGGCTGATAAAAATAGGATGAAATATGGTGAGTGGCCCCCAAGCTTGTATTAGGCTTGTATTACAAGCCAAGAACATCTTCCTATCAGCTTTCACTGAAGCTGACAGTCAGTAAGAACTGATTAGTAATTTAGTTATTCATGAAAAATTCCATTTTGGCAAGTGAGAATGCTGTCTGAGTGGGAAGTTATTAAAACTAATTGGGTCGTGTAAAACCAGACAGTTTGTGAGTCCCACTGACAAAGCTTAGCCAACTTGGGGAATGGCTGAGAACTTACTCTGTTTTAGAACTTTGATGCACATTGGATCTCATTAAAACCAAATAAACGCATTTCAAAATGGAGAATAATGTAATGGAGGCAGTTCCTCGTACTGATACTTCACCGTTGGGTTCTAGCCATCTGTAGTCTATCTACACAAGATCCAATAAATTAGGCCTCCTTTCCTGTCAAGGGTGAGAAAGAAGACCTTTTAGGTGTGAATTCAGCCACTGTGTTTTGAATAGGGCAGGTCTTACAAATGATGTTTTTAACTCCACTGGTGAAAAAGTAAATAAAGGCAAGCAGATCCAGATCAAACCTAGGGAGCTGCATTGCAGACACCTAAATTTTGCACTGGGGTTTCATTCACATTTCTGTAAAATGGGTGAAAAGTATAACTAAGCCAGGAAAGAACCTTTACATTATCCTTCATCCAAAGGTAACAAAGCTCTCAGGTAAATCCCTAACATACATGCCCTACATATTTGTTGTTTTAAATATCAACTACATGCCTTAATTAAACAAACAGGGTTTATCTTTGATTACATCACAAGAAAATTATAGGTTGATTTAAAATTCTTTGTTAGGATTTCCAAGACAGACTCCATGTCTGAAACCTTAGTTTTTTCTCTACCCAAGGTATAGAGAAAACAGTAACCATAAGGTAAGGCATATACAAACAGACCCTTTGTTGTTTAACCTGTTCTCTGGAGGTTGTGTTGCTACGGATGAATACACAGCACTAAGTCTGAGGACTGCATTCAGCCTCACCGTGTTTTCCGGTTAGGCATAACAGAAGAGAGGAGCACTAAAGGAATGGGGAGTATAATCACATGTTTGTGTTCTACCATAGACTCCAGCATGCATAAAAACTCACTGGTGTATTGAAGGTAGTGACATAAATCAGAGCTCATCTAGTTTCAACAGCACTGTGGCGAGGCTGCTGGACTAAAACTGCCAAATTCTCCCCTTTTTCTTCTTTAGAACTGTCATAGATAATATTTGGTCAAGTAGCTAGCCAGGTGCTGCTTGCCAGCCCTGCTACCAAGATTATGGACACCATAACCATCATTTCATCAGGACACCAGCCTTAAGTCCAGAGCCTCTGGCTTGGCCACAAGGACTTCAACAGCTGCCAAGGTCTGCTAAAATGCAAATGTCTTCTTCCCCAGAGGAAAACATGCGGGGCTTGTGGGGCATTAGCACTGATAGCACTGACAATCAGCACACTGATTACCATATGGCTCTGTCTTCCTACCGTTTGCATATACCTCCCTTGCTTTCTGCCCCTGTACGGGTTCCCCTGCCAGAGGCATGAAACCAAAGTACCAAGTGGCAGAAAATAAAAGCTGTCCCATACTCCCATAAAACCTTCCTGCACACATCCCTCCACCGATACTGCCAAATCTCACCCCGAGCCTTCCTGTGATTCACAGATGATTTAATCAGTTCTGAACAGATAGATCTTGTGATGACAAGAGCACCAGAAATGCAAAGCAGCATAAAAGGACACCACTACACCCAGCATTACATCAAGGCTTTCAGCGCCCGTTACCTGCGTCCTGCACAAAGTTTCATGTACTGAGGAGAGGGCATGAATCAAGAACTTGAATACACCAGTTACTTTTCTGCCATCAGGGTAAGCAGGTGCCACTTGACAGAAATAGCTGACATGAAACCCACAGGAGAAGGCTCTCTTCAAAGACACTGTTTGGCATGCGTGGTGTCCTGGGTGCGTAGGTAACAATCTGCTACTGACTATGGTTAACCCTTCTCCATTCTTCCTAAAAAATAACCCAGGATGAAATGTAGCCTTGTATAAATGAAGCTGACTGGGTATGTTCAGATCCAGGACTTGGATGAGAAACCGTTTTAGTGGATGCAAAATCTCCTCTAGTCAGTGGCTAGACAGTAAACATCCTTTCTCACACTCCTGGAACTACCTAAAGCATTTGATGTTGTCTCAGCAGCACAGTTCCTTTTCCTGAGATAAAAAGGCAAAGGTCCAGGGTAACTATCTGAAATGGTCTGAGCTTTTTCTCCAGCAAGGCGCTCAAAAAATAATGAGGGAAAACTGCAGCTTTATCAGAAACTTTCACACAGCTCTTTTTCAGTGTCTACAAGCAATCACTACATAGAGCAGTTGGAAAAGCAGGACTTATGTTGCAAGCAGTTACTTGGAAAGTCATTTGTATCTCCTTTCTAGACATTGCATAGCATCATCTAGCAGTCATTCTTGGCTGGCTAGGAGCTTGTCTTTGGTAGATTATAATCTGGTTTTAGTAAATCATGCTTTGATCATCCATCATCTGACTATAGCATGCAGTGTATGTTCACAGGAAACTACAATTCCTGTAAAATTCTGCCAGGCACCTTCTTGGAAAAGCAGGCTCTCACAAGCATGCCACATTTTGCTACCAAAAGAAGCCATCCTGGTGTAGACAGTTCTTGCCTCAGGAGGAATACACAGTAAAGCACACCATAGACCTGAGTCAATATATGCAGCAAGTGCCAGAATGTGCCCTGTAAGGACCCCACACAAGTGGGAGAAATGTGTGTTTATGAACACTCATGCTCAGCTGAAAGACTGCAAGTGATGACAAACTGAAATTACTTTTGGAATTGATTTCAGCACTTACTTATGCTCACAGTTAAAACTTTTCTTTTTAGAAAGATATTTATAACAGGCATTTTAGTCATCTAATTAAAATGTGATTCAGAACTCATGAGCCTGAGAGCCCAACTTTCCTGAATGTCCAAAGGGAAAGATATGGACACTAGAATTTGGCTCAGGGCACCTAAACGGTTGTGTAGAATGAGACAGTGTAAATATCTATCTTTGCCTTCATCAGTTTAAGATAACATAAGGCCATGTTCCAGTTCAGGTTGGTCAGCTGAACATAATTACTTTTGATATGGCAAAGAAGTACTGAAGCAGAGCAAAGATGCTGTGGATGTAGTGAGAATCAGACTACTGCCACACGCAATCAGTAGCACAGCTGGAACTTCAGCCCACACTTCTGCTCCTTGCTGGCTTGGGATAGGCTTAAGGATGTACTTATGCCCTGCTCAATGGGGCCTGTAGAAACAGATTTCAGCTGTCATAACAATGCTTTTGCCTCTGGCACATATCCATGCAGGGGACTCCAGCTCCTAAGATTTCCCGAGCATTGCTAGTTTCCTGGAAAATCTGGAAGCATCACAACATGCTTCCCCATTTCTCTGCCAACCTGCACTGCAGGACAAAGAGTTCAAGTGGTTTCATTTAACTTTTATCAGAGTTTCTCTTTTATTTCTGAAAAAGTGTAAAGAAATATCTAGGAACTCTAGATAACAACACTTCAATTCTTGTCTACTGTCCCATGGCAAAACTTAACATTGCAAAAGATTTGCCTCATGTTCACCAGATACTGACTTCACTGGCTACTTCTTCAGTCATTAAACTCACTTTGTGTTCTTCTTAGTAGCTGTTTTCCAGCATATCCAGTGGAGTATGACTTTGGGGCAGCTGTAGGGGCTGCTCTCCAGAATGTAATGCTGTTCTCTTCTCATAGCAGTGCAACACTGGCTTGTGCTGGTGTAGTCAGGGGGCCTGGAGGTGTTTGAAAGCCACTGAGATTTCCACACTGCTGGCAGTGGCTGTGTCCCTGTATCTCCCACCCTCGTCATTCTCCTGTTTTATCCCACACAAGGAGAAGAAACAACTGACTAAACAGAATTATCTCAGGAGCAGAGCAGCCTTCAAGGTCAGCACTGGTAGGCAACTTGCTTTTTCTCTGTCAGCAACACATCTGTTTCAGTTTCACATCTCACTGGCAAAATCAGGAGCAGAACAATGTGAGGCTGCCTCGGCTTTCTGAATGCTTGAGCATGTGTTCTCCCTCTGCTCCCAGGTGGCTTTAAAGCACTATCACTGTCTTTTGTTGATGATGTTTTTCTTGTTGAAAGATTGAATTCTACATCCTGGCTTTCAAAAACCCAGTTCACAGTGTTCTGTCTTTGCCTTCTCTAGTGCATATAGAGGCAGTAGCAAAATGCCAGCGTGGGAGTCAGTGTAGTGTGACTGCTGCTGTTTTTACACTCAGCCATGCAGAAGGCTTTGGTCCATACAGGAAACTGTGTTCTAACTCCTCCACATACACTTTTCTGTTGGAAATTCTTTGCAGGTTTTTGTTTCCCTCACCTGAAGTTTTACAAAGGAATCACCAACATGAATCGGATTCTCCTTAAGAATCTTTTAAACAGCCCACCTAGAAACCATTTCATATTTGAGAAGAGAAGAGGAGGGGAGAAGAATTAAAATCTAACCCCCCATTGACAGGCTTTTAGAAAAGCATATCATACTACAATGTCACCTTACTTTTGCTCTTGAGGCTGATGCTTCTGAGAAAAATATGTAATGAACAAAATGATAATGCACAGAAGTATTCACACAACATATGCACCTTCAAGGCGTGCTAAATTTTATTTACCCTTACTTCCCCTTTTTTTTGCATGACCCTCTAATTCCCTATGCTTAAAATCTGTGCCACATCTTAGGACAGACTTAACTGTGACCTTGGTGTAGCTTGGAAGCTCCCACTGCTACCTGTCAGGCAAGAAAGAGCCAGAAGAGCTGTTCATTACTATCAGATTACAGTACAGAAAAAAAAAACCCCAGGTGTCAAGAAACGCCCACCACTTCTGCTTTGAAAAATGAAGCATAAGGTGTTTCCACCACCTTGGACTGGTCAAAACAGCAAAATCTGGCCATGTCATGAATTGTGAATCTTGGAAGTGTGTGGTCCACCACAACTCTCAGCAGTTTCAGAAGGTAAGAAAACCACCTGAAATGGAGAACCAACATTTCAAAAGATCCTGTGAAACACTGTTTTGTAAATTTGGGGTTCACAGAATGAAATTATTTCATTTTGACTACACAACCTGATTATCAAGCAGATATGTAACATAAAATGATACAATAATGCTGCTACTGTTTCTCGTGTTCTTTAATACATATACAATCCAAAACAATGATTGCTTACTAATGTAGTGAAGCAGGTTATTTAATACTATTGAAAAATCTGCCTAATAACAATAAACCAAGCAAAGTCGGGTATTTCTTTTAAACCTGCTCAAGTTCTATCAAAATTCAAGGGCTTCTGTGAATTTTTTTTATTTGAAAAAAGGATGCACTGCTGCAGGGGAAGTATCTCCTTCCTTAGTCAAACAGTGAAGCTACACAGAGTAGCAAAAGTGCTTATAGTGTCTGCTAGCTACAAATACTTTTGTGTATATACAGGTCTTATTCCTGTACAAATCCATACTTTGCTGCTCTTGGCTTCAGTCCCTTCACTTTCAGCCTTAGTCTTTCCCACAGACCCCTTTCTCAAAGATTTCTGGAAACCCAGAGGAGATTGAAACAAGAAAAATAAACTCCTATTAGTCTTTAAGAAACACAGCTACTTTCTCCAAAAAAATCTCAAAATGGAAAGCAGGCTGAATAGTCAGAATCTGATTTTATTTAGACAACTGGTTAAATTCTGCAAGTCCTGAATATTATGTTCCATCACAGGAGAGAGAAGCTGTAGCAGAATTTAAGCATGGTTCAGAAATTACAAATACTAGATGAATGAGAAACTGGACCACTGGGTTCAAAAGACAACATGCAGTAGTCTGACAGGGCCTTTGGAGGACTACAGCAAAGATGGGTCCTTTCAGAGGTGCACAGTAAAGGGACGAGAGGCAACAGACACAAGTTTCAGCAAGGGAAATTCTGATTGGTTGGATGGGTGGAAAACAATTCCACTGTGAAGACAATTAAGCAATGAAAAAAAATCTGTTTTCCATAGAGATACTCAAATTTAACTGAAGACTCCGAGCAACTTGTGACTTTGAACCTGGCCATGTTCTGAGCAGGGGCTAGGACCACAAGTCCTTTTCAACCTAATTTGATTTGTGATTCTGTGTCTCTCTTAGTCTGTAAAATAAAATTAATTTCTACTTTTGAATGCTTTATATGAAATTGTATAGAAAAGAAAGTAAATGCCTTAAAACGTAACCTTTTCATTAATACACTCAGGTGAAATGAGATTATTTATTATTTAATGTAGAAGTACTACACAAGACTTTAATCATGCAAATGATAACTGTCGCTTCCCTTCTCTACAGGTTCATAAGCTGCACTCATCAACATAATAGCTGATCAACTTCTCCTAGTGCTCTAAGCAGCGTGACTAACATCTGGCATGTAGTTTATTTCATGGCTACTGGCGTTCTCTTCTATCTGTTTAGATCTTGACTTCTTTTGTTGGGGACATTCACATAAACAGGATGTTTCTCTTTCTGCCTGTGCTGATATCATACTGATGTGAGTTCTCCTGCAATAGCCATTTTTGGCAAGGTAACATTAAAGGCTGTGATTACCAGCAAGCAAAACCAAACCCGCATTCAAAATGACAAAATAAAATGGAATCTTGTCCAGATCCTGTTAGAAAAACTGCTCTCTGTCTCCACTTTATCTGATAGCAGCAAATGTAATTTGCACAGCTGTTCTTCAGGGACTTACACAAAGGCTTCAGGCTCTGAGAAGACCTAACCTTTGTTTCTTTCTGGGCTGATTCTATCTCATTTTTATAAGGTCATAAATCAAGGCAAGAGAAAATATATTTGGGCTTTTGAATGCAAAATGAATAGAAAAAAAAAAGCTGTAATTTAAAGCAAAGTCCTCCCCCCTCCCCTTTTCCTTCCCAAGTACAAGCTCCCTGCTGTACAAATCAAAAGTATACACCGAGACAGTGCCTAAATCTTTTATGAAATGGGCCCTTCACTTGCACTTCAATGGAGCTTGCTGTGCATTAAAATTTCTTTAATGGCAGAAGGAAATAATTCTGCAGCTAGGGCACAGCGCTTCCTGCTGCACCTGGTATTTGAGCTGGATATGGGGTGGGTGAACTACAGAAGGGAAAGAGAATTGATTTTGGTGCTTTTTTGCTGTCTCTTCATGGGCCACTAGACCTGAGGGTCCCTACAGTTCTGTAAGGGAAGAAAATGTAGCTTTTGAACTCCATAAGGCTCCTATACATAATCTCTACATGCCCACACTATGTTGCCTGAGCTGCAATGTCCCCCATCCTGCAGCGGGCATGTGGCAGCATGGGGATAGTTAAGCAATCCAAACCTCAAGCCAGGGTGGGAAGTAAGCTAGCAAGGGTGGCCAAGGTCAACACTTCTGGGTTCCCCAGGGACACATCTGCATGCCAGTATTCTCCCACAGGCAGCACAGGAAATTCCCCATGGGAGGGTATGCTTTTCTCAGATGAATGCCTCCTGGTGGTTCCTCAGCAGTCCAAAGTACTCATCTCATGGATTAAGGACACACATGGATTTTAACGTGAGATGGGCATGCATCAATTTGCCCAGCTGTGGAGAATTGGATTCTTTGGTGCCAGGCATATTCTTTTCTTACTCAGGTCTCTTGGTTCTCTCCAGCCACTTTGTTATCTGCACAAAAGTTTCCCCCACTAATCACAAGGCAGAGGATGTATGAATCCTACCTTGTCTTCCCCAAATCCTCCCTATTGCACAATATCCTCTATCACCTAGGACACATCTGTGCCATTCCTTCACTCTTGTGAAGGCATCTGAGGGTTGAAAGAATTTCTTCATTCTTTTCTGAAGCTCTTGACATTCATAGAACCCAAGTAAGCCTGACTCAGATCAGTGCAGCCTACAAGGGTGCGCACTCACAGATGTATTAGCACCAGCCTTCAAAGAAACCCCCTCAAGCCCAAAAACAACAACAAAAAAAGGAGTCTTCAAAGGATGACTCTATCCCCTCCACAACATAAAGTCCCATGCTTGCTGCAAACCATAGTAACAGAAAAATCTGCCCTAACAAGATTCAAGGAAGACACTGAAGTAGACTCAGGTGGATTCCCTAGGAAAAGAAGATTCTTCCAACACGGAAGGGATGTTTTTTTCCTAAAGGGTAGGTATGTTCAATAATACAAAAGCTGCACTACCATCATCCAGATACTTGTTTTTATCTCTGTGCAGGCAAGTCTGGGTCTGTTCAGTCACATCCTGCTTTACTATACACTTCCAGGGTGGAATCCTTCCCTACATGTTTTTGAGTTTTCTGTATACCCACTTCACCTCTAATGCACCCTTCCTTGTATTGTTTAGGTATAAACTTCAGTTATAGACTGATGGATAGAGCAGGGAAAAGCCCTGATTTCCTTAACCAAGGAGTATGTTTTAGTGTTTGTTGTAGTTCTATTTTTACCTGGCATCAGATATGAGATATAACTTGTGCTTAGAATAATTTTTCATCATTGCTTCTTGAAGCTGCCAGTGAGTTTATTAAAACTGAAAAGGTGATACTCCATATTCTTTTATGCATGCTGTTTTCTCCAGTTCCTTTTGTCTGAACCAGAAGCAATTTAATCTAAACAGCTTTTTAAAGACAAATTTAAGGAAAATATGCTCTAGAAGTTGGGGGTGGAGGAGATTTTTGTTGGGTTTTTTTTTTTTCTTGAGAACTAGATGTTCAGCTATGATAAAAATATGTCCAACATAATGTAGCACTATGCCCACATTTCCTCCTGGGGTGTTGTTATATATTCTGTATCATATTTTATTCCACCTTGTTCCCTGTGTTCAGAAGCAATTGGTAATGTCTATCCACACTGGATGTTTTTGAGAAGACTTGGACTGAAGCACAGAGCTAAGATCAAAGTTCATTCACACTTTGAGGTGGTACTAATAATTTTAGAAGAAATTTGCAATGAAAAAAAATATGTTTTATCCCTCTCAGGACATGTTTATTTGGAATATTACAATAAGACATGAGAAAAGCTGTTAGAAATGGCACTGATTATCTTGAACTGAAATTTGATCTTGTCTACATAATTGGTGCCCAGTCACTGGATTCTTTGAAAATTAACAACAAATAACTGCCACATAAAGCTAGGAAGCTACATGCCATAGCTGCTCCCTGTAGTCATCCCTCCATTCTCATCTTCTAATGCTAATTAACCCCAAACTCTGACTGCACAGCTGAGTAATGACTACGACATCTATAGGCAGATAGATGGGTAGCCCCCCATATATCTTTTGATTTCCATATCTACCAGAGTAAGGACTCACTGTCTGGAATGGCCTTTCCTGTAGTCTTATTCAGTAAAACATCTGTAATTCTGATCCAACTTCAAAAGATGGCGAAAAGGTATCTTTTACTCCAGTGACTGGCAGATGGCCATTACCTAGTATTTTAAATTTTTGAGTGTAGTTTATCAATTCTGCACCAATACTGTTGTCTCTTTGACATTAGCAGACTTCAGTTTGCACAGGGGGCTTTTTTTTTTTTTTTGGAAGAAATCATATTTCATTGTCTCTGCAATCATTTTCTCTTCTCATTTTCACACAATTGCTGCTTTATTAAGGAAAGCATTTAGAAAGTTCCTCCCAAAACTTTTACACTGAGTGCTTTTCAAAAATTAAATGCTAACAGAACAATTTCTCTCCCATCACTAGAATGTTAATTAGCAGGCTGTTTTCTCTCACTTTTTTCAATCTTCTCTCCTCAAATCTGTATGTGATAGTTAAGACACCATACTGATGTGGGCGGCAGAAGAACCAGAATAGAATAAAGAAATATTAAACCAGCACGTTGCCTGTCCTGGTGAAGGGACACACAATAAAATGTTATGATGGGAAAGTGGTGTGAAAGAAGAAGCGAAGAAATGAAAGACAAGGTTTTTATGGTTTACGTTGGTTTTTGGTTTTCTGGTTTACTGCTCCTGTGTTTATACTCTGCAGACCCAACTGCATAATTTCACATGGCACAGGATCACATTAGAAGGCAAGAGCAGCAGACTGAAGCCAATACCGATGCTGTGTCAAGTCAGCCATGGGACAAGGTTCACACATTCAAAATTATTGCTTCATTATGCATAGGAAACTGAATATTGCAGCACTGGCATTCACAGACTTGTGCTGATCTCTAATTGGTTGCTCAGCTTTAATTATAGGCAGACAGTGGCAGGAACACGCATGACAATGAAGTCTTTGTTGCAGAGGTGCTTGGAGAGCAAGTGCTCCAGTAGCCATCACCAGCAAGCGGCAGCTACCACTAGAAAGATTACAGCTTTCCAGAGGCACGGAAGCCAAGAAGCCAGCAGGATACCTGGCAGTGACAACATGGGCACAGAGAAACACAGGCTTCTCCTCACACAACTCATTCCTAGCGGACAGTCAAGCATCACTCCGGGAGGAAGGTGTTGGAGAGGGAGATAAGGTAGCTCAAGCCTGAAGCTCCAGAGCCAAAGCACTACCCTGGTGTCACCACTTGGTGCGTGCTGCCATGTACTGGCTTGGCACAACAGCCTCCTCTCTTCGTGTGCCTGGTTTTACTATCTCCCCCTTAAGACTAAATAGACACCACAGCATTTAGCATTTGCTACAGCTTTTGACAAACTGAATCCCAGCAAAACTGAGCACAAGTCCTCTGAAAAAGTAGAACTTTGCCCAGTGAGAAAATTTCCTGGTCATCTGTGTAACAACCTGAAGACCCTGCTGGAGGGGTAGGGAAATCCACAGCACGACAGAGCAGCTTGTCACATCAGTATGAGTACAGGTAATGCCTAAAGCAACTCTATGAAGAGTGCAATCTGTGAATGTATTTTGTAGAGGTATACTGCAATATACATGTGCACTACATACAGTAAACAGCATGATGGGATTTCTTTGACAGGCATATAGCACTTACATAAAAACCAGCTCCTTCCACCAGGGTATGGAGGTTTCAGATGAAAATCCTGTCTGACCTCAGGCATATGACTTACTGTCAATCTTGAGCAGGGGTTCTTATCCCCAATGCTGTGTTTCTAAAACAACTTTTCAATGACACATAGTCATCACACTGCCAAGGCTCACAGTTAATACAATTACAGAATCACTGAGGCTGGAAGGGATCTTGGGAGCCACCCAAGCAGCCTCCTCTAAAGTTACTTATTGTCTCTTCAAGTTATAACCTTTTCAGTTTTTCTTTTTTCTTTTTTACTTTTTAATTACCTAAAAAGACTTTTGTTGTAGGCAAGAGGAAATACTTTTTTTCTTCTGATTTGCTGAGATGGTTTCAATAGATCTGACAAGTGTCAACCAGTCAGGAGGAAATTCCAGCAGCAGTTACATAAATTCCTGAAAACAGGCATGTTTATAGAGGGAATTCTGATGCTGAGCCATGGCTGTGTCACTACAGGTATTGCTAGACTTAAAAGAGACAGCACTGCATTAGTAACCCTCATCTGAATGACCCCAGGTCATTCTAATTGGATGAGATGTGCATTTAAATATCTTCACATCAAAGAAAAGTGAGAAGTTATTACACCTACATCCTCCACTTTAATTTTTAAACCGATTCATCCATTGGAGTTGTCTCTTAGCAAAATGCTACCTCCAAAAAAAGTCTGTACTAGATATATTTTAGCAGGCAAAGCAATCCCTTCCTTCTGTTGTGCAGCAACAGATTATTCAAGACAGGAGCCTGGGCTGTGCTGAAGGCAGATAAAATCACAGTCAGTTCCCAAAATAAATGTCAAAAGCACATCAGGCTCCTCTTTCCTCCACATCATGGGAACCACTGTTACACTTGTTAGACAGATCTTTCCCCACCTTTCCAGGCCTAAGAAGGAGACCTTGCCTTTGGAACCCTTTCTTAGTCCTGTTCACACATGTCCTGCTCCCCCAAACAAGCTGCATTTGTCCCAAGAATTTAGCCCTGGGGGCGAACTACAAAATGGTATCATTAATTTGCATAGACATATAGGACAAAATTGGCATATGACTGCTGCTTTTCTTCCAGACATGCATGCTGAGGAGAAACTCAGTTCTACATGGGTAAGCAGATTTCCACCATCAGCACATGAGCACAGATCTGGTGCAATAGAGATTCCCACATTCAGCAGATGGCAGGTGAAAAGCCCCATGCACTGACAATGGCAACAAGAAGAGAAACTCTCATCCTTCATTGTTGACAGCTTGTGTTGCACAGTCCTCAGGCCTCACAAAACTGTCCCCTCTGCCCACCAGAGCACTGCAGCAGGACTCCAGCCACGCCTCCCACATGGGCTGCAGCCTTTCCCTGGGAAATGGGCACCCTGAGGCCTCTGGAGATGTTTGGCAGCGCACAGAGGCCCAGTAGTGCTGAGCATCTCCACAGGGGCGATTGAAAACTGGACCTTCCACTGGGGTCTCCTGAGTTAGAATACCATGCCCAGAGTCATCCAGCTGGCAAAAAATAGGTATGGGTATGGTTGGCCCAAGAGCAGAACTCACAAGGGATATTCCTGCTTTGCGTGACCTCCAAGCCCCCATGTCACACTGCTTGGTCTGAGGACAGAGTTGGGAGCAAGTCCTGGCCTCCTGCTCTCAAGGACACAGGCCCTTCAGGAGATGCAAACTCGACTTCAGCAGCAGTTTGGTGCCAGGGGAACTGTGCAATTCCTAATGTGTTGCAAGAAAATCTCTATCTGCCCCTCTCTTTCCCAGTGTGTTTAGAGAGTGTCAATCCTGAGGCTACCAGTCCCCAGGCTTCCTCTCCCAGCTCCCTCCAAAGTGCCAGCAACGAAGCAATCAGGACAGTTTAGCAATCAGCGTCTTGATATAATCCTTCCTCTTTGTCAGTCAGTAGGAAATAAATTACTCACTGGAGCCTGCTACAAAGATACCACCCAGGCACAGAAAACATCCCTAAAAAGTAATGCGAAAGACAAAGACTAATCAAGGATTCTGCAGCTGTCAGAGGAAGGCATTTTCTATGGCAAAGAAAATACCTCATTTTCCTGAGTATTTCCCATGTGATTTTACCTTCATGCAAATTGTAAGCATAGAGACTGGAGCCCAAGAGATCTCTAGAGGTTCTGTGAATTTTCAACATCATTAAGCCTAAGATTAAATGAAATTGGGAGCAAAATATAAGCTTTCTGGTGTCCAATATATCTATTCTTATATAACAGTTATATGATGTGAAGAAGAACCATAAGTGGCCAGGAGAAAGGCCATAAAAAGTTTCATATTTTGACACAATCTAAATGACAAAGCTGGAAAGAAAATCAAAAGACTGAAAGCAGTCACAGAAGCACTTTTTGACAGAAATAGGTTTAACTTAGAAAAGGATTCTTTTGCTCCAAGTAGGTACTTGGCTGAAGAAAGATGACATTGCAATACTTCTTTTAACTTCACCACCCCTTAGAAGAGGATGAAGCCCCAGCTGATGCTGGACCTAACAATTCAGAGTTTCCAGATCAGTATTTGGGAAAATACAGATTTTTTTTGTTGTGATGTTTGAGGACAAACTTTACCAATTTCTTTCTAACTATTAGACATAACTATTAGACATAACTATTGGACATGTGCATATTCCCATATGAATTCTAGTTCAATAGTTTAAGAAATCTATCAACAGACTTCTTTGTTCAAAGCAAGCTGCCTATTACTGAACGTTTCTGTAATATGCATTGATTTCAAAAAGGTAATAAATGTATTTTTTACTCCAACGTTTAGCTGCTTAATTCTGCAATTTATCTCATCACTCCTCTAAAAAAGCTGATGAGACTGACAGCTCATTTTTTTCATCTTCTTCATGATGATAGAATTAGAATTCATCACCTTGAGAAGACACGGGGATATTCAAGTTGTGGGAACTTCATGTTTAAGGTTATAATTTTCCTTTGAAGCACCATGTCCAAAGACTTCAAAAAGAATTTTCATTTGCAGTAAGGAAGGGATGAAGGAAAAGTGGGAAAAAAATAGCTGTAACGTTGCAAGACATGCTGGTTGATCTCACAGTATAAAGAATACCTTGGAAGCTGTACCTGAATTTATCTTAGCATTTACTGGAGCCAAACTCTCTGCAACCAAAGATTTAGTAACTGCAATTTGCAAATGACTGCAGAGTCTTGCAATACAGACCACACTTCCTCATCATACTTTTGTTGCTGTCGTACCTTTCTTCATAGAGTGTGTTAAAGGAAAACCCATAGAGATAATATAAAAGTAGCTGATAAATCTTTCTGGTCCCTGGGGTCTCTGCTCTTATTCCCATCAGAGGACTAATGCACAAGCAGGACAGACAAAAACAAGTCTCTAATTAGCTAAGCTAATTAGTTCAAACACAGGACCCAAACCTTTTTCACTATTGTAGGAGGGGGAAAAAAGGTAATTTCAGTTCCCACTCTTTGTTTCCCCAGTTAAAACTGAACTCTTCTCTAGGTATTTACACACCTGAGACCCTGCCAACATTCACATGCCCTGGGAAGTTAACACAATCAAGGAACCAGGGATATCCATGGGTATAAAATAGTCAGCAGATATCCAAAGGGGTGCACTCCTTCACAACTAGAGCACATACACGTCTATACCTCACCTATTAGTTGTTTTAATTAATTTGGAAGTAGAAAGCATTATTTTTACCAAAAATAAGGGGGTTTTCCTACATCAAAGAAAATTGGAATTTCTCAAAAGTTGAACTTTGTCAGACTAGTTTTCATTCATTACTTAGTTAAAAAAAAGGCACAGAGCATCTGGATACTTTGGGAGTTGTCTTATCTCCAGTAATGTCTGTGTGATACGAATTGTGTTATACCAGCCCTTCCTCAAGATAGTGTTCACCTTCCAATGAAATACAGCAGGACAGACTCTTGACCAGGATTCAGTCACCTGAATACCAAAGGAACTCCCAGGAAGGACAAAATCTTGGAGAGTGATTCATCAGTGAAGGAAAATTAGGGTCTGCTTGCCCAGAACAGATATGAAGACATCCTGGATGAAGAGGTGAGACCAATTGCAATTCATTTTTTTTTTTTTAGTGCATGGCTATGATATAGAGGTGATGGATTTCATGTCTGACGAAGGCCACAAAAATGGTGAAGGGTCTAGAGCACAGATCTCATGAGGAACAACTGATGGAGCTGGGATTGTTTAGCCTGGAGAAAAAAGGGCTCAGGGAGATCTTACTGCTCTCTACAACTGCCCTAAAGCAGGTTGTGGTAAGGTGGGGGTTGGACTCTTCTCCCAGTTAACAAGTAACAGGATAAGAGAAAATCACCTCAAATTGTGTCACAGGAGGTTTATACTAAAAACTAGGAAAACATTCTTTCATGGGAAGGGATGTCAAGCACTGGAACAGCCTGCCTAGGGGAAGTGGTGGAGTCCCCATTCCCTGGAGGTATTTAAGAGATATGTAGATGTGGGACTCAGGGACATGGGTTAGTGGTGGGCTTGGCAGTGCTGAGTCAATGGTTGGAGCCAATGATCTGAAAGGTTTTTTCCAACCTAAGCTATTCTTTGATTCTACATCCAAAACTGCTACCAAAGGAAAGACCCTGAGCCGCACTGGGGCAGAGCACCAGCACTTACAAATTCTGTCACGTACGGGAAAAGGAAGCAAAGGTGGCCAGTGCTAGGATATGAAGGAGGAGCAGTGGGGCCAGAGCCTGGGAGGTACACTGCACAGGCCCAGCTGTCCCACTGCCAAGGGAAGGCTGCACTGGGAGGGTGGGGACTGGGACANCAGACAGAAGAATGTTGGTTGGGAATACTGATGATGCCTTCAGAAAGGCCAGGAAAGGGAATTTCCTAGAGCAGCTGAGCTTGTCCCCGATGGTTTCATCCCCTTTGTGCTCTCTGCTGCAGTTGAGTGAGGTCATTCCTCCTTCCCCTTCCTCTTTGCTTTTGTGGTGAAGTGACATCTTTGGCTCCAAACCGGACAAGGGCAGAGCAGACTGTGATTATTTCCTTCCCAGGGCAGGCCAAGTCTCCGTCACTGACTGTAACACTGGGGCTGTCTCAAGACTTTTCAAGGCCACCTGCGCAGAGTTCATGAAGGACTCACAGCCCCCAGTGGCAAAGGGCCTGCTGTGTTTCTACTGAGCAGCTCAGGCCAGTACACACAAGAAGCCAGCTTAGTGTTTCCTTTAATTCTCTGGTTTCTTTTCAAATATTCATTTGGAAATCCCCTATTCCTTAACAGATACATTTCACACTCAATAAGTATGCTGTTACAAGAAGGACAGTGGCAGCCTGGCTAGCTGGGAGATGTGACTGTTAGTCCAACAGAAAAGAGGCTGGTGATTCCAGACCAGCTTTATCCTCAGCCTGACAAAACCTGCTGCTTGTGTGTAGTATAAACCCAGTATCATTTAGGATCCCTTGACTGGATCTGTACATCTTTTCTTTGAGCTGTGGTCATAGTAGAGAGTAGCCACACAACCCCATGTGCATCTTTGCATTTTGGTGGTGTTTGCAGGGCGATTTGGTGGTCATGGACTAAGGTTGCTTTCAGAGGAAACTTAACCAGGTGCTGTGATTTGGGTGTGCAAAGAGAAAAACGCACTTTAAGCTTTGCTGGGAATGCAAAAGCCAAAATGAATGACTGGGGGCATTCACCTGAAGAACCAGACTAATCCTGCTTTGGAGTAAAGGGGCAAATTGTATTGAGTGGAGGTGCAGGGGCCCCAGCATGGGCATCTTTAGTGCTTGGGTTCACTCCTGTCCCACACAACCCAAACTGGACATTCAGAGAAGAGGGAGATGGACAGAAATCCCTTTTCCTCCTTATCTCTGCTTTGACTTATAGCCTTGAGAACATAGAAAGGGCTGTTTGGAGAACCTGATAGTGGTGGAGGAATTCAGGGGCAGTACATATGATACAGAGAAACAGAAGTTTACGATATATGTGACTGTTAACCAGCCACCATTATCCAGTACAAATTCAGCATAAAGCAAGCAAAAAGGAGGAGGGATTAGGGAGAGAAAGTAGGGAGAAATGGCGCTAAGGCATTTGTAACAAACACTAAAAACCACCACATAAAAATGTAACAGCTGAAGCCAAAACAAAATTATTGTGTGCCTGACAGTACATTTGATATACCAGAAAGATATCTGCTAAAGAATTCATGATATGAGAGTTTAGGAGAAATAATGACAAACTATTATTAGAAAATACACAGAGTATGCAATGGCACTTACATCCAGAATTTTTTAATCAATCTTCCCCATATTGCCCATTTATAAAGCTTTTAAAAGCTTAGCAGTTCAGTGGTCCTTTGTGGCTATAAATCAGGAGGTGTGTCAGTGGCACTGCAACCATATAAACCAAACCTCAGCTGTTCAATGAGCGGAATCCCAACCGATCTGATGCGCCATTTAACTCGTCTGGTGGAAGCCTCTAATCTCTCTTGTTCCCAGGTTATTTGGAGGCAGCAGCTGATAACCACAGCTCTGCATGTACAGATAAAAACGTGACTCTGAGCAATCCACAGAAGCGGATGAGCCGCTCTTCCTGCTGTGTAGCAGCACGACTGGCCCTCGACTGGCTGTGGAACAGTGCCCGGAGCAGGATGTGAAGCTGGCCCAGAGGTCGGGCAGACGCCAGCAGGCACCCACCATGGGCTGCAGCCATTCCCACACACACGCATACACAGCTGCATCATGCCTGCCAGGGTGAAGGGTTGTTCAGACACAGGCCGTCAGCAGCACAATAAGGTCACTGAGCCCCAAAACACAGCAGGCAGCCTTGGGGGGTTGTTCTCAGTGTAAGACAAGGGCTCTTTGGTGGAGAGAGGAACACACCTCACAGGCCGAGGCAATGTCCAGGAAAGACAAGTGATTAAGGGGAGCCAAAGCTCATCTAAATCCAGCTGTATTTCGAATCTCCAAGCCAGTGTGCTAAAATACCCAACACATTGCAGCAAAGTGAGCCTAAGACAGGTGACATGATATCTTTGCCTAAGACTGATGGTTTTCTTAGTTACTTCTTCCTTTCTCCCATTTCTGTGAGAATTCATGAACTTTTAAACACAATTTAAATGAAATTTCAAGCACTAGCTAACTGCATCATGGCACCTAACATAATGCAAGATTCTCCAGCCCATTGCTACACAAAACCCCTACGGCACTGTAGGAGAAAAACAGTAATCAATAAAATACTATTGGTGTGACACTTTAACCAAAAGGCATGTTCTTCAGAGAGCAGTGCTTAGAGAATAGACTTCTGTGAGCATGCTGGTACTCACATCTCATTAAATAAAAGCACTATCAGGTTAATTAGTTAATGCCTTGTAAGCATGTTGAAGAAATACGATATTGGGCATATCAGTGTGAGCTGTTATTTATTTCAGGGTTAGTGGGACATATTCTGTATTTGACTGTGCCAGCACAATCCTCTTTGTCTTCAATCGTGGGATCTTAACAAAGACAGATTATCAGATCACAACAGAATCTGGCCTTTAAAAATGCTGCTTTTAGCATCAGCCATCTCCTCATGACTTTAAATGCTACCCCAAAGCAGAGAACACAGTTATCTTATACAAACAAGAGGTATATTACTCCCACAGAAAGCAGTTTTCCCTTGCCTAAAATTCCACTCAAGCCATAGAACAGTACCAGCTACTTAGAGGGAAGCAAGCTCAGGCAACCCTGAGACACACAAAACGTGAGAAAAAGTACTACAGAACAGTGGTACGGACAACAGGGGAGTTATTACACTATGACAGATGCATACCCAGACTACACTGGCTCCTAAGTGCTCTGCAGAAAAAATCAGAGCTAAACACATCTGTGCCAATGTCAAAAGGTATGACAGATAAACACCCGAAAATGCAACTCATGCAGTCCTGTAAGTGTACTTGAGAGGACTGTGTTGAGGCAGGAAAATACTGACTAGAAAGCTATGAATAAAACAACCCCTAGGAAAATATCACCTCTAGTCCTCCTTAGTATTTATACCTTCCTTTAAGTTGGCCTTCACATGTCCCTTAAACTAAAAGCTGAGTGTAAAGTACTCTGTATACCTATAAATTAAGATGCCTAGAGTCCAAAACAAGTGAGATGTCCCTAGAAGGATGATGGGGTTTGGGTTTGCCCTCCAGAGAGGTGCTGTGAGGGTGGGAACAGACACACACTTCCTGCCAGAAAACATCCTATTACTAGCAGTGGCCCCTGGCCACACGGTTATGCCTCTGTGCTGAGCTGAGACTAGGAATTCAACCAAGGACACCAGCTAAACCATCCACTTAACACCTGCACACAGACAACATTTAGAAAGCTCAGCACCCCTGATGTTCAGACAATGCATGGCAAGCACCTGTCTGTGCATGGAGCCAGTGCAGCCCTCAGTTCAAACAATTATATATACATGTAATTATATATGTATTATCATCATTATAGAAGATACACTTATATGTCAGCTGTTTACTGCTTAGAGCTTGACTGTATTTACAAGACAATTCATAAATTACGTTTGTAATTAAATTAACCAGTGTATGTTGCTAATTTTGAATTCTATTCTTTCGTAAGTCTAAAAAAGGGCAATATGATATCAAAGAAAGGATAACTTATCTCAAGGTGAACTGGTATTATTACTATAGAATAAAAGATGGTCTGTGTATGGAACCAAATTTGAATATCCCAGAATTAATAATCTTGAAGGCTCTGACTGCATTTAAATACACCTTTCTGCCGATTCAACTGCACAGTCACTCTGCAAAACCTCAGAGAAAGCAATTTAAAATTTTTTAACAAATGCAAAGAGTGAAACAAATCGGGTAGCTCCAAAAGGCCAAACTATGAAAAATAGATTTCATTACTGAAGCAAAAGGCAAGACCATTTGGGAAATTGGATGTATGGATTATTACCTCCAAAGACTAAAAAAGTCTATTTTACTACATTGACTTTTCCCAACCATTATTCATCAGAGATGCCAAATTAGATAACCTTTATGTCAAATCACTCCTCAGCAAGCCACAGCTGTGCCGGCTAGGGACCAGCAGGGCTGGTATGGACCTTGTGTGAGCTGTGGCTGAGGGGCCACACCAGCCCCACTTCCACCTTTCTCAGACAGGAGCAGTTATCCCAGGTGAGCAGCTCTGGGGCATGTTAGGTCTTCTGTCTGCAGGAGCAGGGAAAAGTTTTGCTTCTCCTTCAAAGATGAGCTGCACAATTTCAGGCCCCAACACATCCCTACCATTACAAATAACTCCTTGTAGGATTTTATCCTAGGCTTCTTTATGTTCTTGCATCGCTAAGAATTTTGGAGGAAATCAAGAGGGATAGGAGCAAATAAAGGTAAAAGACAGATTAGACAGCATCAACAATCCTCTTCTGTCAGATAAAAGCACATCCTGTCACAGTGCCTTCTACATGCCCCTTCAGCTTTACTCTGCCCCGATGGCACTTGGTATTACTTGCCCTGTATTTCTGTTGGTTCCTGCACCCCCTGCTCCCCTCCTCTCCCAGCATCTATCATTCTTTTTCTCCCTGCAAAGGACTTGCAATTTCCCCTCTTCATTATCAGTCTCTCTCTTCTTTCAGAGTAATTTTTAAAGGCTGTCCTGGGAGGCTGGAAAGAACTAAGACCACCTCTGTGCGTGCAACACTTCTCCACCCTCAGGAGCAGAACAAACGTATCATCCTTCTCTGCAGTCAGAGGGTCAAGAGTGGAAGAGAGCACAGCCTTGGGGACATGCAAGGTCCCATTCTGAGGGGAGTAGCAGTGGTCAGGGACTGAAGTCCCTGGAGAATCCACCCAGCAGCCCAAAAAATCCCATGTCCTGCCGTATCACTTCACAGCCCAGTGTCCTGGATGGTGCCAGCCTGGGAAATAAATGTGAGCAGGATGCACATAAAGCAGCCCATTTCTTTGCCAGTGCTATTTCAGAACCGGCCTTTCCCAGTTAATTTTAGCCTGCTTTACTGGTTGATCCCTAGAGCAAGGGGAAATTCTGTTTTTTCTCTTAACGTTGTTATACAATATTGTGATGAGCTGCACACATACAGCCAGAGGGAAAAAGAGGCTTAGCAAGTACTACTTCTTGGCAACCAGTTTTTAAACAGATGTTCAGCTGTCGCAAGATGCATTGTGGTGGTGGGCTGGGCCCTAGTACAATGTGCAGCCAAGGATGTAGTGACAATTGTACAGGATTAATTGAACTTCCTGAATGACCTCACTTCAAGGCTCTGCAGAGACCAGATAAGAATCACACAGCTTGGCCAAGAGCCTTAAAAGGGAAAGGAAAGGGAGGGAAAAGGACTTTCCGTAAATGTGGACTTCTTTCTCCAGGTTGTGCAGCAGCACCTGTGCGGCCCGGCAGGGAGGGGGGCAGCATGGCTGCTCCCACTCAGTTTAAGCCTCGAGAGATGAATGGGTCAGATGTGCAAAGCAGACAGCCACAGGCAGCCCTGGAGCCTCATAGCAGCGTGCAGAGCAAGCTCCCTCTCCAGCCTCCGCACAGTCTTGCTGCCCTCACCCCTTTTTTTGTTGAATTTACACAGCATTTTCCATCCATTCCAGGATCCCAGGGCAAGGAAAGATCCACCAAGACAAAGCTGGGGGCACCCATGTTGCAAATAATGTAGTTTCCTAACTCACTCTATCACCTGCACCTCAAACGCACCAAAAGCTAGAGCACTCCAGTTGATTTCCCACAGTCAAAGCATGAAAGAAACCATTACAAATTTGGCTTCTCCTTCCTATGTCAATCTTCCAACACGACTCTAGCAAGTTTTGCAACATGAAAACACCCTATGCACACTTGCTTGCCACTTTCCTGGATGTACAAAATGTACCTGGTGTGGTACTACTGCAACAACACCTGTCAGGCTGCGGTGCAGCACTCACACTGAACTGCAAAGGTACTGGAAAATAATGACATCCTAGGTCTTGAATGAAACACAGGTACTATGGAACTAAACAGGACCAGGACATGAACTTGGGCACAGCCCATATTGTTGAACTTCCAACGGGCTTCCTGGCCCAATTGTTTCTCCCAAGACAATGTCCAGGCTTATTTCAGGGAACACCACAATGTAGTAATTAAGATGAACAAGGCTACCTTGTTCTGGGAGAAAGAACTCATCCATCAGCAGTGCAGCATCCCCTTGGAATGACCGGGACATGTCCCATTCTACTTGTTCATCAGGGTGATCACGAAAAGCCCAGAGATGTTCTCTCTTGTTGGTGTCTGGACATGGGCCAGTTTACACACCTTCACCTGGGAGTGAGGGATTGCTCATCAGGGCTGCATGGATATAGTCATGCCTCTAGCAGCATGGATACAGTCAAAGGTATTCAAGTGTTTATCTTCCTTTGGTTTCAGGCACAGAAATACCTTAAAAATCGTCTGAATTTCACCACAATGCTGGGAGCGAGATTTCATGTCACAGTAAATGTCATGCTCCCCTAGGATGATCCTGCTCTCCACCAACCCCCCCATGAGTTTTGATGGGTCTCTTTTCCACCACACCAGCCAACTTACCAAGCAAGGGCAGGAGCAGTATGGCCTGCAGACAAAGGTGTAAAGGAGGAGGGACACTCCTTCCCACAGCAGGCAAATGGATTGTCTTAGACACAAGAAGTGCAACAGGAGAAATGAGATTTGCACTTCTTAGGGAATAACATGGCTATGGTTCTCTGCACAAGTGGTGCTTACTGTGTCCTACAGTGCCCGGAGACAACGTGCTGCTGTGGAGCTTTCACATCAGCATCCTGGGACATGCATCAGGCACCAAATTAAGCTCTTAAGCTCTACTCACTCAACCTTGCTGCTGAACTAAAAAGGGGATTGGCTCACAGAAAACAGTTGAGAAAGTTACCCACAGAACAAAAAATATTCTCTTACAAAAATTGTATTTCTCAATGTAGGAAATTTCTTTGGCTTTTCCTACCCACAATCCTGAACAGGAAATCAGTGTATCAAGAAAGCAATCAGAGGAGTTGATCATGTCAACGTTTTTAACATTACACATATATCTAAGGTATTTATGTGTTGATCTTACTGTGTTGTATGTAATACATAGGGTTTTGGAAAACTGCTGGAGAAGGTAAAAGACCAGAAGAGTTAAATAACTTGCTCAAGTCCCACAGCAAATCACTGATAAGGATCAAGAATAGAATCCATGTGAAACAGCAAAACCGAGCAGAATCCAAAGTGATTGGCAAGATGCCTATCGATTTCAAAGGGACCACAATTTAATCCCTGGAGTCTTGACTTCTAACCTGACCTCCTTGTGGCACAGCAGATTATCAGCTGAGAAACTGCTCTTTTTCAGACTGATCAGCATGATGATGCATGTGACATGCATCTTAATAAGCAACTTATGATAAATGTGTTTTTAAGTACTGTTTAACAAAACAGGTCTAGTAGATATTAAAACCATCAAAAATGTGATTTTTCCTGTCCCCATAGATTTATTTGCTTTATGTGATCCAGGCCCCAAGTCCCTGCTATTTGTATACATCACAAAAGTCTAGAAAATTTATCATTTGCTTCAGCCAAACACAGTAAGTTTCCTTCCCAAATACAGAATCTACCCCATGAAATTTAGACTAGCACATTCAAATAGGGTTAAACACTTTCATTTAATCTTTAACATGGGTTTAATTACTGCATGACTTGATCTCCTGCTGCCTTCTCTTCACAATTAGACTCCAAAAGGGGAAAATCAAGGACAAGAAGAAAGGAAGAGCTGTGGATGTCACCATGCTCATTATGGGGCATCTCATCAGTGAAATAGAGAAAATAGCCAAAAAGTTGTGCTGCTTCTGTGGCAAAACTGGATGAAGAGGAGAGACATCTGTATCTAACACACATCTTATGAGGAAGGCAGTGGGCAGCCTGGGTAACCAAACACCCCAAACTCCTAGCACCCCGAAACATGGGTAGAAAAGCCAGACATTCTCTCCCAGACTGAGCCTTCCTGGAGCAAGAGGAGAGTGCAGAACTGCTCCTGGCAACACCCAAGAGCCACTAGCTTCTCAGTGCCCTGGGCTAGCTCTGGCCCTGCACCAGGAACGTGTGACCTGAACTTCCAGCAGGAGACAAGGATGGCTGGGGGTGCCAGCAAACACTGAGCCTGTACCAGAGGACCTGATGAGCAGCACTCATTGTTTTCTCTGCACAAGGAGTAAACAGCAGTATTACATCCTCTGCACACTCAGAGTAACCACATCTGTGCCTTTGGCTGTTTAGAAGATGCTGTTATTGGAAAAGCACGCTGCAGAGCACGTATTTTCTACATTGTTTTCTGCACTTGGGGCTCAATTTCACTTTAATTCCTTTAAAAGCACACTCTCAAACACACTTAGTGACCTTGTGCAGATTCCCAGCTGAATTCTTTCTGCACAATGCCCAGACTTTACCTGTAATAACATCTCAACTGGAAAAATAACAGTACAAAACAAAAATTATTAATAAATAAACAACAAATCAGTTGTTAAAATGAGTATGCTAACCTGCTTATAGTGGAAGAACAGAGCATGATCTTTCCTGAAAGCTCAGTCCACCTCCTGATCAGACTTGTCAGCAGCAGAGCCAATGCCACTATAAATTAATTGCCAGTAGACCCAAGGTTAAAAGGCTGATTTATGTCTAGCAGTAGAGCAATGGTTACAAAAGCCCTTCTCAGCCTAGAGATTCAGATGGAAACAGCCCCTGGGTTCAGAAATCCTTAATTCCAGCTCAGGCCTGTGTTTAAAAATAAAAAGCATCCACAGTTTAAACAAATGTTGTTTGACCCACAGGACTACAAGTGTACAAACACGATCCTTGAGGACTTAAGCTCAACAAATGTTATTACCCAGTGATTAAGCAATTGTTCAGTATGATTTTAAAATTATATTGATAACAAATCAAACAACAATAAAATTTATCTAAATCCTTCATATGGTTTTGATGTAAGTCGACATCATTTGCACTCAAATTGTATTAGATGAGATGAAACTCAGAAATCCTAAAAATGGCCCAGAATTCAGCACTTTCGGATTTACAAGAAAAAGAAAAAGAGATAAGTTTGATAAGTTTCTTCCAATATATTTTAATCTCCCAAGCTTTATTTACTTAAAAAAAAAGAGACTAATTTGCAGAGGAAAAAAAAAAAAAACCAACAAAAAACAAAACCGTTTTGCTAAGAGGATTCCATCCTCAATTTGACAAAATAATTTTGAGGCTATTTCAGAAAAGCTCCCGTGTAAAATGAGTGCTTTTCTGACTTTCTGACTTCTGCCTTTAGGCTTTTCCATCAGCTTTCTGTCACACCCCAATGTCTCTGTCACTACACCAGCACCCACCTTCACCTGGCTCAAGCCTTCTGTGTGCTGCAGAGCCCCAGTGTCCATCCCCATGAACAGGAGATTTCCAGGCACCCCTGGCAGCTGCCTATCTGCCGATGCAATGCTCCTCTAGGCTGATGCTCCTCCAAGCAATCCCAGAAACCTGTGTGCTCACACAGGAAGGCAGCTACATGCCCTCATGACCAACACCGGCACCTGCTGAGCAGCAGCTTTTCTGTGGTGTCCTATAGATTTAAGTTATCATTAAATAATACTGGGACCATTCCAATTAAGAAGTAATACATTCACAGCACCAGCAGGAGATGAATTATTTCCAAGTTTTCTTGTGACTGAAGTAACTAGTTTTCTATTATGCCAATGCTACAATTGTGACCTAGAAAGCAATTATTTTAGTATCAAAGCCCGACATCATACGTATAATCTTTAATAGGGAAAGCAATTTGCTACAAATAGGTACGACACTGATGGAACAGAGACTCTGCAGGCAGGAGGGCATATTGCTCCAAGGAGCTATATCCCTGCCTCCCCCCAGTAAGCTGTATTAACTGCTCCAACACCTCTTCATGGCAGATAATAACCCCACTAACAAGCACCTGACTCTGCCTGAGTATCCGTTAAAAGTGTCACTGTCACTCCAGTGGGAGCTCTGCTTAATGCTCCTCTCCTGAAGAGGTGAAGGAGCTCAGCACAAGTAGACAGCTCTCTCCTCTGCTGCAGCCTTCTTACCTCCTGCTTTTTCATGTCCTACAGCAGGCTTGGGGTTTCTGCCCCTCTCCCTAGAGATGCTGGAAGGATTTAGTCCCATTCCTGGGGAACTGGGAAAGCCCTCTCCTATTTGCCAATGGAAGTCATGCAAAAGGGCATCAAAGCTTTCAAACTGACATTTCACAAAAATACTCAAATGCTTTCAATATGTCAGCTAAAGACACGAGGGGGATAGCAGGACCCTTCCAAGAAGAGGCAGAAAGAGCATTTAACTGCACATTTTCCAGGGTCATCTTTCTCTGGAACAGCAGGTTCTGCCCTGAGGGACTCTGCTGAACAGTAGTGCCCATCTCAGGAACCGTGAAGCAGTGAACTTGTGAAAGGCTGTGATAAACACAGCACTGGGAGGGCAAAAGAAGGTAGGAACCAACTGGATTTTTAATCTATAGATATTAGTTCTGCCAGCTAGCATAAATTTCAAGAAGAAACAAAACAGCAGTCAGAGGGAAACACCTGCAGCTCTTTGAGAGTCCCTCAGCTTTGAACTTTTAACTCCTTTGTTTCACCAGTTTAAATTAAGCAATTAGTAATGTGCTGACAACTTTTTTTAAACGTGCTTCCCAGCCCCATGTACCCATGAGACTGTGATAAGACCACAGCACAGAAAGGGCACTTAAAAGATTACTCTGAAATTTGTTATTGTCACATTTAAGAGATAAAAAACTTTTCTCTGTCCCAGGGATAGTAAAAAGCAAAGTATTTGAATTAAATTAGCCAGCTGGGTACCTAAGAAAGATAAGTGCATGCAGATGTATTTACCACATACTGTTCTTGCAGAGGGTTGATAGGGAACACATGTGAAGACTTGATGGTGCTGCAAGGATCTGAAGACCCAGCCAGCAAGATTCCTTTTGGCTGCACAGTTTGAACCTAGTTCAGTCCCTCTACTCCAGTGATCTCCACCACCACACCTGTGCAACCAGAGCTACATTTCCCTCATGAAAGCAAAAGTTATACATAATCTGCCTCCTGGAAATGTTCCTCTCAGCAGTTCTTCCCTTCCCTTGGGTCTTGTCTAAATCCTGCAGTTCTTTCTCTGCGCTGGTTAATTCCCCAGATAATTCTGCATATGCTTAAGAGATGCCTGGGAATAGGAAACTTTCTCTGGCAGGGAAAGGAGAGAAAAACGGAAGTTAAAGCTCACTTTGAAATGTTGGGTTGGTTATTTTTTATGTCTGGGTGATAAGTCTGCCAAGACAGCATCAAACTGCATATTTCTTAGGCAGTAGCTAGCACCAAAGCCTTGACTCTATTCCCTTTAAACCTGGGAGCCTTGTGGAGCAGAAGACTTCTCCCATGAGACTCCATTTCCCAGGAAGGTTTATTTCCCCATATCTGAGATCTGAGACCGCATGCCTGGAAGGAGAGAAGGGAGCCTTCCCCCTCATCGTGACCGTCCGCACCACACAAGCCACTAACCTACCAACATCCCAGACCTGCCATGTTTGTCCCAGCTGCACATTGCACTCTCCAGGACAGTAGAAAGGGCATGGGAACATTTCATTAACATTTCAAGAGCAATGTGCTGTGTGTTTACAGATTTGAACATCCTCACTATCTCACAGCAAGCAAAAGCTAAAATAGGCCCCAGCTGCAGCAAATGCTGTACCTTGTCATATCACAAACTCCACAGGGCCCATGCAATCCAGATCAGACCCGTTCACTGACACCTCCCCACCTTGGATACGCACATATGAACAAAAGTCACTCAGCCTTCTGTGATAAGTTAATTACTTATAACACTTCTGCCTGCATTGAATCCACTGGTTTTATTTTAAAGCTGTCTTTGAATTAACATGACACATCTGCAAATGCAAAACCTCGAGCTACTCTGTTGAGGATTTAAAGAAGACAAATAGGGCACAGCTATAATGGGAGTGACAATTACTAGCAGAAAGGACTTTTGAAAACCACAGATAGACGTCCTTTTTATAACTTCTATTTTTGAAATGCATGTAAGGATTGAAGGTAAAGCCAGCATCTCATGCAATCACAAACTAAAACTGGTCCAAACCTGTGGTGGCACAGATTCTTTCCCATGGGAATTTTTCTCTGCTTCCTCCTATGTTTTATAAATAAAGATAAGGTTCGGATGTTGTTGAAACAGTCTCTGGAAAACATGGGCAGTTCTAGCCTGGCCAATCAGCCTAGGGGGAGGGTTTGGATTGACCCAATCCGGACGACCTTTGAAAAGTCTATATAAGTTTTATAATTAAATAATAAACTCAGATTTTGCCACTCAACCATCTCGATTTCTTCACTCGGCTAGCGGTTCAACAGTGACACAAACCCACAAAAAATGGATACAGAGAAATGCAAAGTTACATTCCTGCACAGCTGTTTTTCCTCCCACACGTGAAGGAGCCACCAAAGCCTCTGCCACCTCCCTCCACCAGTGAGAGACAGGGAGTGAATGGCTTGTGCCTTCTCTGGACCTTCAGGTCTAGGAAAGATCCCTGTGGCCTCAAATGAAAATGGCAGACACTTCTCTGTTCCATGCCTCCACCATTTCCTAGACACTGTGTTTCACGCTCCTGCCTTTGGGTTTATGCCTTCCCACTCCACAGATTTAACCCCGATGCCCTGGAAAGTTTGTGTTGCATCATGCCTGCAGGCCCTGGGCCAGGGCAACTTAGTGGGGGGAAGCAGAAGATTTTCCAGAGAAAAGCCCCCACAAACAGCCTTTTGGGAAGAAAGCCAGGCTCAAATTTACATTTGTGGTTCTAAATTGAGAATCAAGGGAAACTCCAAGTGCTGTAAGAGTGGCATTTACAGGGTGAGCGTAGTACAACTCATGCTGTACATGGCAAATGGCTTAACTGCTTGAAAGCTTGTCTTTCTTTTTCCCCTGGCAAAACTCTGTAGCCTACAATTAGAAAAGTGTCTTTTCCTACAGCTCTAGACCATATGGCTTTGTTAGTATTACTGGGATTAAGGACTTCCAGCCATGGAATCCACCACTGCAGGCTGCTCTGGGAGGAGAGTGTTCCTCAGGAGAGGAGAGATTTCTCTACTTGGCCTCAGAGATGTGAACAAGGTGGGCTGGCTGTGCCACAGACTGTTGATTCAGAGTGGGCCAAGCTTCTTGAGAAGCTGAGAAAACTCCTCTCTCCATATACAAGATGAGCCTGACACCAGAAGTGCAAAAAGAATTTGGCCTGCTTAGAGAAGATGGCATTTGTCTCTCATTCCTATGATGCCACTGTTTCCAAACTTTAGGCTAACCACAAAAATCTGTATATTTTTTGCAAAGCCTCTTTTCTTGTATTGGTATGAATTGTCACCAACACACCTTGAGATCTCCTAGAAATATAAATGTTGTGGTGGAACCTCAAGGAGAGTCTGGCCGTTGGTGGTCAGATTACAGGGTTTGAAAAGGCCTCAATCACACTGGGGGGGAAAGACCCCTTATCTCCCACCAGCTTGGCCTGAGGCAGCCAGTAACCTGACTCTGCCTGCCCTGGCAGACCCCTCACCCCACCCCATCTCGCTTCTTGACCCTTGAACCTTCACCCCTCCCCTGCTTATCCCCCTGGCTTTGCATCCTGTATAAGGCCATGCCAAGGCTGGCCAAACCCTCTTTCATCCCTGGCTCCCCTTCAGAGCGACTGGAACAAACGCCATACGAAGGAGCCCTCCAACTCTTTGCCTCTGGATTTGTGTGAGCTATTCTGGCTTCTGCGGGTGTGAGTTAGTGCCCTGCCAGCAGCACGGGTGTGTGCGAAGTGTGCCTGCTTCCATGCAAGGACACAGCCGCTCTCTCTTTCTCCCTCTCCATGAGACAGAGACATAGCCAGGCACGCGGCAGCTTCCACGTCCCCCATCCTCCCAAAACACACTACTGTGTATAAACTTCTGGCAAGAAGAAAAATCAAGCCACACAGCCTGAATACAGTCCAGTCAGCATTAAAGAAAAAAATGCTAATTAGGTGAAACAAATACCTCAGCCTGGCAACGCAGAGAGCCACAACTAATGAAGCACCAATGTTGCATCTCAGGTGATCAATCTCTTTAACTTTTCAAACTCTTTGTTCTACATTTAAATATTTTAATATTAATTTATTCTAATGCCATCTCAAGTGAATAATGAGTTATACCAGAATTGTGGTTTATAAAAAAACCTCCAACAACAAAAAAAATCAGATTCCTGTAGATCAGCCTGTCCTGGTTATTAAAACCCAGAACACCTATTTTAAGCAGAAAATCTGCCTATAATGGACTCCCGAGAGGCTATTCAGCCAGCTACAAGAATTTTATGTTTACCTTGAAAGCAGCCATCGGTATAGGCTTAATGATGTCTAAAAACATCTCTAAAACCTGTGGTTATAGCTAAATAACTTCTATAGTCTAAAATAAATTCAGTAGCAAATGTCCTAGTAAGAACAAGAGTACAATAAATAACAATTAACATACAGGCAAAATGCATCAAAAGTACAGACAGGGTACGATATTCCTGAAGGCCCCTGCATAATTTTTTTTCTGACTGGAACAATGCTTCCAAATTCTGTCCTTCCAAAATAGAATAATAGGTGTTTCTCAGGGTTTCTACATAAGTCAGTTCCAAAGGTAAAAAAAAAAAAAAAAAAAAGAAGCCAACAAAACCCAAACTGCTATTTTGCATTTCCTGAGGCAACCAGAAATGTGAACCAGATCATGTTTGACCCCCGAATGGTCAAAATTATGAACTTTAATTAGTTCATCAAAGCATAAGGAAAAAAATAGTATTCTTTTTTCAACCCGTATCAGACCCTTTTAAGCCTGAAAAAAGCAATCCAGATTTCCCAAATTTATGCAATTTCCCCCTCTACATAAGAGGGGGGAAAACAAAACCCATTTGTGTGCCTGCCTGAAATCTTCTCTCAACTCCATCCAGCAGTCTAAGAAAATTATTAACTCTCCCTTCAAAGTTTTCATCTTTGTCAATGTCAGCAATGTCTCCAGTCTTCACAGCAATATTTGCGTGATCTTTATTCAGCACTTTATATGTTGCAATTATTTTTTTTCTATTTGTCTTCCCAACAGCAAGTAATGAGAAACAATTTTAGGAAGAAAGAGGGAGTGAGAGGAGGTAAGATGTTCAGAAAATGGGAAATCAGCCTGAATTTGTTGTCCTATGAGGTAGCAAGCTCAATGGGCTGGCTCCTTGTATGGGAACTTAGGAAACCTGTGTTTAGGTGTGTCTTAAAGTGTCGATTCAGTGCATGAAGTTCCCATTAATCTTTTTTTTAATTTATGAGTTTCCATCATCCTTTGCATAAGTATTTCCAGCCCTGTGGCCAGACTGTTGATGCTAAGTCTACTAATCTCATCCATGAATCTGCGACAGCTCCTTCCAACAAGTGTGGTATTTGGCAGAAAGAAGGAAGTGGGGTCCAGGAAATCATCTTCATTTATGAACTGCTGCCTCCTTAAGGGAAGAGTTGTTTCTGTTTCCTCCTTCCACCATGGCTGTGATGAAAACCTGCACATAGTCCTGCTATACCAGCCTGCTTGCATGACTACAGTATTAAACAAATCCCACATTTTGGATGAGGCCACAGGAAATGCTGGATTGCCTTGTGGCTGTTGCTGCTGACTGTAGTGTGAGACTGCCAGGTTTCAACACAGCAACCACTCAGTTTCTCTAACACCAAAATAAGAGAGACAGGTTTCAAACACAAGTCATTCAGCCAAAGCATCATTCATGACCAGTGTGATGAGGCAATCCAGGAAACTGAACCAAGGTGCAAAGGGTCGAAGCCTGTCCCTCTTTTCCCAGGTGCAGCTGAAGCTGCAACACCCCTAAGAAATCAGTATTCAGTAGTGCAACCAGAACTGCCCAACAGAACAGAGTGTCATAAATACCCAGTGCATAGACGTCTGCAGCCTTACTACTGCAGCTCTGCTTCTGCAAGGATCAAAGCAATTTGAAATGGATCAAATTAATAATTAATAACCATTGCCTGTACCCCACCAGCATGAAATTGGTCATTTAATTCTAATCAAAGTTATGTCTTGGTTTTCTAAAACCAGACTTTTTATTAACTTTACTGCAAAATCCTAATGTTCTAAAGATCCAATCCTATTTACAGTTTGGTTTTCATGACATCCTGAAAGGGTTTGTTCTCTGCATTGCTTGCCTCACAGAGGTGAATTACACGGCAGTAGCAATCTGCAGGATGCACAACCATAAACATGACAGTCAGATATCCAAGAGCTGCCGAGCAACCTGGCCTAGCAGTACATTCATCTAAGACTGAAGTACAGTATATCAGCAGAAACTATAGGAGGACATACACAAGACCAGAAAGCAAGACAGTGATATAAAGCTCAGACATGGATTCCCTTCTCAAACCATGTCAGTTTTCATCTCTTCAGACACAGTCTTTCCTTTTCCTTTATGTGTCCTCCTTCTGCAGAGGCAGAATTACCAAGTTTTACTCACAGCTGGGGCCTTATCACCTCCCTGGCTCTCCCCAGGGTCCCTGGCTGTCACACTTTCCACCATCAGCCAAACAAAGTTAGATGCAACTCTCCAGAACCCAGCAAAGAAACAAAAACTCAGACAGAAGAAATCAAAACAAGCTATGAACCAGGAGGTCATTCCAGAAGAAGTCTCGGTGGATGTGCCTGGATTATTTTAATAGCTTTGTTGGCTTAAACAGAGTTCACAGTTTGGCAGTTCTGAGTTCTGCCTTCCCAGAGGAAGCCCATAGAGACCTTGCTCTCATATTTTCATTGCTTTTTTTTCTTTGATCCAAGGACAGAGGCATCTAGCTGATAAGAAAAGTTAAATTCTAATAAATCTGTGAACATAGTATTTCCTAACATGGTCCTTGAAGTATCTGTCCTGGGAATATGGCAACTTCCTATTATATCACAGTGACCATCAGTAACATAGCTAACCTAAAAATTAATCTACTCTTAATATTATTATCTCAACACAAAAATGAGTTCTAGCACTAATCACACATCCTCAGAGCTTATGACCTTTCAGAATTAAATTATTTGAAAGAATATAGAAAACATGGAAGAAGCAGAAATATCTGCTTTTTCAACTGAAACAATCTCCAAGTAATTTTTTATGTGGGGGGCAATTTCCAACTTACATAAGAAAAAAGTTTAAAAGGATTGAGCACTTTTCTGAAATAGCCCAACATCTAACCTTAAGGGTCTATTACAGTAAGCAAATTATGCCAGTCACAAACACAGGGAGTGAACACCTTGCCAGGATCTGACCAAGGGCCTCATCCCTCCCACAAAGCACTGAAACAGCATTTCTGAGGGCTGCAACTTTCCACTTGCGTTATCTCCAGGAATCTGAGATCCCAGCAGAGGACTGCCGGTGGGAAGCTGCACTGGCTGTGAGAAGAGAACTTAGAGCAATAGCAGTGAAGTTTTAATGACTTGACCAACACTGCTGAAAAGGAGAATGACTGTGTGTGTGTCTTTGTATTCCACCAAAGACACACAGTGCATTATGTGGCACATTAGACTTAAAAGCTCCCAGTGTATGTAACGAATTATGCAGCAGTGTTTATTGTACAATTTTACTAATAAGCCATCTTAGATTTAAATAATAATAATTTTGCATACAAGGCATACAGCAAAAATGAATCATGCATTCCAAGTGCCTGGAGCAAAGCATACCTTCCCTAACAGGAGGCTTACTGGGAGCACCTGGCTGAAGGCTTACCAGCTATGCAGAAGAATGAGGATAAGGGAACAGCATGGCCCTAGTTCCTCCTGCCATTCCAGCCATCCTAGAGCCAGCCTTCTGCTGGGAGCTCAGGACTGTAAATGTTACAAGTATGAGAGTAACTTAGCTAGCAGCTGATGATCATTCTTTCTTGTACATCTACTGCTAAATGTAGCCAGAGATGAGCAGAAGCTGACAAAACAAGTGAGAACTGTGAGGCAGTGACGTGACAATATATTGATTTCGGTTCCATTAATTGAGCGATCACGCAAACATTCCATCAAATGCATCAGGAAGGAAAATGAGAATTTTTCAGTACTGCTCTATTCTATAATGTTACATTATACTAATACAGAGTCTTAATGACTTCTGTATTAGTATAATGTAACATTATAATTTGCTACAATTATGTAATTACAGCAATATTACAAAATATTATAATGCATAAAATTAGTATAATAATGTTGCATAATTATAATTTGCAATATAATACATGAACTGATTTCTATACTATGCAAAACTACATTATAATGTTACATTCTGGCATCTCCCATGCTCCAATTGCAAATTGCTGCTTAAAGCACTCACTTAAATCCCTATCCACAGCTCCCTTGTTCTTTCCAGCCTACCTTAATTTCTTCTCTATCTTCATCACATAGTTTCTGCCTAATCTGGCTTGCTCTCTGGCTTGTGTTCCACCACAATGTTCTTGCCTTGGCACATGTGGTATTCAAATCTAGTCCTGGTGGACTATAAACCGTTTTGAATGAGTGCAGAATTGTTCAAGAATGTAATCACAAAGCTCCATGAAAATAAAGCTTCTCCAGCACTCGGGGCCTGGCTTTGTCTTTTTTGTTAACTAGAAAATAATTATCTTTTGGAACTATTAGTGGAGCATAGAAACATCCTTTAGTTTGAGTAATACACTGTAAATTAGCATATCTGCATACTGATTGTTGAGCATATGTGGAACCAATGGATCCGCCACAGTCTGTAGCAGTTGCCTTATAGCTCTATTAATCATGATAGCAATGGAGCCTTGCCCTGGATCACCCAGGGACCTGCAGCCTCCTTTCCAGCTTTGCTGTCCACTTTGCACACTCCTCGCCAATCTTTCAGAGGGAACAATCACTTCTTTTTCTTTTTTTCCATATTAATTTAGCAGTAATAAATAATTGCATAGTTGGTTTGTGCATTGAAAATTTAACTCCAAATACATCATCTGTATTATTAAGGCCTATAGATTTTGTTCCAGTTTTAGTTACCTTTAAAAATATGGTTATTTCATGTTCCCCCTTGAATTAGCATAGGATTATCTATAATAAATAAGGAAGCAATTCCCAGAGGTAGCCAGAAATTCTGTTAGACTTTTTTTCATGGATAGTTGAAGGACTTTACTTTTTTCTGAGAAATTTCACTGTTTCTAGGAAATTATAATAAAACCCAAAATTTTGGATACAAAAATGGGAAATTGGGATTTCCTGCCACACAAAACTGGATTTGTAGCTTGCGTGGCTGAATCTTCTCTGTATTAGAAGCTGCCACCAGAATGCACCTGTCATCAAGCATGACCAAGAACTCCTCTGGTGCCTGAGACAAAGAATTGAACAGAACTTATACCATCCAGCCACAAAAAGAACAAGCCAGCTACATTTCCAATAGCATTCCCAAAGTTTTGGAAGATTTCCATTTTAATTTTAACACAGAAATATTATTTTACACAAAATTTTTAATTCTGCACATCTCAAAAGTCTTTTCTTTCCCCCACCTGCTCCAGTGGTGAAGATAAAGCTTCCCAAGGTGAAGATAAAGCAGGGACCTCAGCACCTCAGAGAGCCAAATAAAGGACCAACTCCGATCATAAATGATTCAGCATTTGACCAAAAGTCTTAGCTGAAAAGACTAACTTTCAACTTACGTCTGTTTAATTTCATTTGTTTTCCAAAGCTTTCTATTGGCCTTAGTTAATACAATCTACTTGGCACTTCTGTGAAGTAAATCTTTCTACATTTATCCCCTCCTCCATCAATTATAGCCTATTCATTGGAAGAGGAAAGGACCACAAAAAAGCTTCTTAATTAATCCAGAAGGTATATTTCAATCCCCATTACCTCCTCTTCCCTCTATTTATTCATGTAATGTTCCATAAATTTTGAGCTAGATTTTTGTGACCAGATCACATCTTTCAAGGGATACCTTTCCAAAGGCTGTTTGTGTTTCAGTACAGGAGCAGAGCTCCCTTGCCCACTCTTTGCTTGGGGAAACCCTGTGCTTGGCTCATCACTTTGGACAACCTGTGCTGATGAGATGCACGATTCTGCTTTCTGACTTTAAATACTTCAAAGAAGTCAAATTACTAAACACCACCGAACATCCACCCTGTGACAAATGAATACCCCTGAGGATACGCTTGGCTGAGTAACTTAATTCATCAGACACTTGGGGAAAATTGTGGCCGTTGTGGTATGGTGTTAGTAGTGATTAGTAGGTAAATAACACTATTGATGGTATTATTTATAAATACTTAATATTTCGATTGCAGTCTCCTGGCTGGCTGCTCTCTCGTGACCCAAACGCTTGTTATTCCCGGTTCCCTTCGGGAGCAGGCGGCGCGGCCGGGATGGCGCGGCCCGCGGGCTCCCCCTGGTGCCGCCGCTCCGGCGATGCCCGGGCAGCGGGACCGGTTCAGAGGAAGCTACGGGGTATAAAAAACCCCCTTTTTGTCCCGTCCGCAGCTCGCCCAGGCTCCGGTGTGAACTGTACAGGGGAGCATAAAGATGCGGCTTCACAAACACGGAGAAACGCTCTGTAACTAGAAAAACAAGTTCGCAAACTTGGAGCGAGGACTAAACTGACTTCAAGGTATTTAAAATGGAAAAAAACCCTCCAAAGTATTTCCAGATTGAGGAGTTAGACGTTCTCAAACCGCTAACTGAAAGAAAGCTTCTCTGACAAATGCTGGGGGGCTTTGGCTAAGGTACCACGGAGCAAAAACGCCCAAGTCAGGCAACCTTCAAACCACAATTTAAAAAACAAACAAACATTCAGAAACCCACAAACCAAGCCAGGCTTTTAATAGACCCTACAGTTTTGACTGCGGAAAATGAGAAAATGGGATTTCCTCCATACCACGTTGGCTGGGTGGCTGAACCTCCCCTCTGAATCAGGAGCTGCCAGAATACACCTGTCATTGAGGACTTCTCTGGCATTTGAGTCAAACCACCAGACATGGGTGATGCCTCCCAGCCATAAAAATATTCTAGATTGAGGCATGAGAAATGTACTTCAGGAAATCATTTCCCAAATGAATAACTGAAAGACTAGTCCTCTGACAGCTGCTGGGTGTTTTGACTATGGCACCCTCCGCCAGGGCTGGTAAAAGACAGAAAAAGCCTGGAACTCCAGGTACAGTGGGACTGGGAAGCAGCTGCCACAGAGAGCCAGTGCTGACAGTAAGTGGAAATGCTGGCTGTATTCACCTTCTGCCTAGGGCTGATGGATGGGTTCTCTTACCTGCACGGCCAGGGTTAAAAGAGAGCCCACAGCCCCAAGAGGAGTGGGGCTGGAAGGGCCCTGTCAGGGGATATATGAAGGATGTAACATAAAACTTGCCTGTCCTTCATCTCCCTAAGGGGACCTTACTGACTACCATTTTGGAGAAGCGCTGCAAATCAGCTTTGGGAATTTTTCCTGCCATAATTACATGCAGCTGTATTTTCAGCCCCTCCATTAAGTACATATTACCTCCTTAAATCCCCTGAGAACCTTTTTAACAGGTTATTATAAGAGCTTTTTTTAATCCTTTATTTTTTCTTTAATTAGCTGTTATTCACACAAATTGGACTAATACCAAATGAAAAAATACTTTCATGGAATTCACCACAGGCAATCTAAATCGTCTTCTCAACATTATTTCTGTGCAAGTGGGGCTGTGTTGTCCTTATTCCCAGCTGTTTTATCACCTATCATCTGGGCACAAATTCAGCCTGATGCAACTATACAGTGTTCCCAGTTCTACTTTTCTGACACCTGAGACACTGCCCAACCATCCTTGATAACGCCATTGTGTGAACATGAGAGTCTGCACCATGCCCCTAAACTTCTATAAAGTGCTGTTGTCACTCCCAAACCATGAAAGGGTTTGTGGTTTTTGTAACCTGTAGTTTTCTCTGATATCAAAATACTTCTTGTTGAAAAGATGCAGTAGTGTATATATTGCTGTACAATATGGGTTGTTTGTGGGGTTTTTTCCATGAAACAGGGTCTGGGTCATGCTCAGTGGGTTCAGAACTGGGAGGCCTCCACTGCAACAGGAGATGGGCAGATCAATGTCACCTCATACCTTTCTAACAATTGAGGCTACTCCCGTAAAGGCTGATATTAAATCTTGACTATGGGTTAGGGTTTGTGTAAAGCTGCACTAAGGACCAGCAAGCCAGCTGCCTCACAAATCAGCAAATATTAACAAGCTTTTGACCAAGCCTTGCTTACTGCACACTGACTGCCACAGTTCAAAGGCAGGGCCAGCAGCTGGGGCTGTAACACCAAGGGGTGAGCCACAGCAGCTGCATCAGCTCTGGACCTGGGAGAAGAGGGTGAGAAGCCCTTGTGCAGCCCCAGCAGGGACCGGGCATGCAGTGGAGCCACTGCACAGCTGCATCCTGAGCATCCCCACATGCAGTGGGGACCTGTGCAACACTGGTCAAACTCCTGCCACCCTCAGCTGTATTCCAGAGATCTATCCCAGCCCACAATGTGTGATGGGAACTGGATCTACGGTTAACAGATATTTGGCCTTGTGTTAGACAACGAGGGGACCAAAACTACTGAAAACCTACAATAATCCCAGTGCATAACAACATATTTTGCAGCTCTGTTTGCAGACCAAAAGAGACAGAATTGGATAAGACTAGCACTTTAACCACGGGAATTAGACAGTAATACATACTATGTTTTTGCTCTCATATTTCTGTCTACCTCTAGTTCCTTTACCACCTCAGAATATCTTTTTCAGTGAACTGATGTCTCAAATGTTCCAATTTCTGCTCAGCAAGAGACATTATAGGAAAGACTGGAAACAAACTTGACTTACACTGAAATGACTCAAAATCTCCCAATTAACCTTAAACAGAGTTGAGGAAGGTTCTGACCTAAAGTCTATTCTGATATTGGGGAAGCAAACATGGGAGAAGTGGGCCATGGAAGAGTCAGACAACTCCTGACTCTTATAAGCTCAAATAAAAAGGGAAAGCACATAGAAGGTAGAAGCAGATACAGGCTGCCCAAGACAAATATAGAAACTTTGCTTGCACTCACAAGAGGGAAGCTATGAAGGCCAAAGCTTAGTGAGGTTAGAATATGTAAGAGGTTATGTTGGTCAGCAAGAGGGAATCCTATAAGCACACTGGCAGCAGTAAAGAATCTAAGGAAGACACAACCCTACTGTGTACAGGGACAGGGAACCTAGTGACGAATACAGAGTAGGCTGGAGTACCCAATACTTTTCTTTCTGGCTTTGGATTGCACCAGAAAGGGCTGCCATCTGGTCTCCCCTTTCCCTGATCCCACTAACCTAGTCTGTGGGAATGTGTCAGGAGGGAGCAAGGGAAGGGCTCTCCAACAGGAAGGGTGAGCCATGGTAAAAGCAGCACAAGCAGTGATCTTACCCTTGGGGCATGGCCCCACAACCCCTGAGCAGGAACAGCAACAGGTCCCATCCCATGATCATCAGGCAAAGGCAAGGTAACAACCCAGATCCAAGATCAAGCCAGGAAATCCAAGTACTGGCTCTTGACAAAACAGGACTGGAAAGAGGTCCTACAGTTGCATCACAGCTCAGAAAAAGGTTCATATCCTTGGGCCTGCACTTAAGAAATATCCTGGTCCCATGGTCAGTGGCATGTGGGTGGAGGTCCCATGTGAGGGTGGTCAAAGCAATTAAAGCCCATCAGTGCACTGGGGACCCTGTTAGGAAAGTGTTGGTTGCAGGTGAGGACTGGAGTACTGGAGCCAATTGGTTAGGGACAAGTTCACAGGACCAGATAGCATGCACCTGAAAATCATGAGGTTGTTACTGTGTGGACCCTCTCTATCATCTTTGAAAGGTCAATGATACTGAGGGAGACGCCTGATATTCAGAAAAAACCACATCACAGATATCTCCACCCCAGGGAAATGCAGGACAAACAGCTTTGTCTTAGGTCCAGAGAAGGTTATGGAGCAAATTCTCCTGGAAATAATTTCCAGCCACAAGAAAATCACGAAGATTATTGGAAGCAGCCAGCATAGATTGTTCAAATGCAAGTCAAATCAGACTAACCTGATGAGGTTCTGACGATAAGGAAAGGGCAAGATCTCAAACTCTGGGTCTCAAAAACCTTTTAAAGGCACAGTGTTTCCTTTGTACAACATAAACCAGTTGAAAGACTTCATCTGTGTTTTTTTATCTAGGCCAGTTTCCACAGACTATCCCAAACAATTTTAGTAGATATAAATGCTGATAGTCTGGATTAGATGAGACATCAGGTAACTGTATCAGTGTGTCCCCTTTAAGGTCTAGTGAGGATTTATTTCTTGTTTAATATAGTAAATTATTTCTGCCAGTTTTCTTTTTATTGACTTTACCTGAGCAGCAGAGTAGGGAGGGAGGTGTTGTTGGCTGGGATCAGGTGGACAGCTTGTGAGAAGAGTCAGAGCTGAGATCTTGGGTTTCACACAGTGTATGTGGCATCAGGATGATCTTCCTTCAGTCCAATACAGCCAGGCTCAAGGAGTCTCTCTTTCAATGAAACATACAAATCATACAAATCAAAATTTTTGTTAACTGAAGACAAGAGATTGTCACAGGAGTGCAGTTCAGTGGGACTATCTTTGGAGTAACAGACGGGATAGTTCCTTCAGGTTCCACTACCAAGCAAAGGGAATGAGCCCACCTGGAACACCCTGCAGTGCAGAATTCCTCTTTGTTTTGCACAGCTTTGCACTAGGTTCTGATGTTCTTCCCTAAATTTCACCAATGCACCCCAGACCTGTAACTGAGGGAGATAAACAAAGCATTGGGTCAGTTAACTTGTTCTCCTAGAACCAATCCAGTTCCACATTAGATTTGCAGCAGCTTTAGTGGAGCCACTTGCTAAAAGAGGAGGAAAGAAATGTCTTTGTAAAGTGCATATGTGGGCATTGAAATTGTATGGCCTCTTTGCTAAAGGAACGGGATTTTCATCCATTAAATAAAATATGATAAATTATGTTCATGTCAATGCACTATTTTTCTTATTCATGTACTAGTATTTAACTCCTTAACTGTGACTATATATTTCCCTTCACAAATCACGTTGTTTTTCAAAATATAAAGCTACAACTTCTTATGTAATCCTTCAGTGTCCTCTAAACCACAGAAAACAGGTTCCTCTGCATTAATCATCTTTTATGTTCAGATGATACTTCTATTACATTCAGGTCATAAATGTGAAAGACAAACTATACCAAAGTGACAAATTATTTAAATATCAAAAGGGGAAAATACAATAGATGGAAAATAAAGTCCTACATAGGTTTTTAAATGAGGATCTTATCAAAGAAAAGTGTTTCCTGTGTCTAGTACTTTGCAGAACAAAACTAATCAGGCTATATCTAAAGTGAACACACACACACCATTTTTTGCAAAGTTCAAATGTGACTCAAGTGTGACTTGAGTGTTCAAGTGTGACTCAAGTATTCAAATGTGACTCGAATGTTCAAGTGTGACTCGAGTCTCAGTGCTGTGACTGGATATCTGATTCCTAGACAGATTCTTGTGACTACTCATATGAGCAGTTTTAGCACCAAAGCATTCTCCCTCACAAGTCTGTGGCTTTGCACCCCTCTGAGAGCTATGTATGTCCTTAATATTATGGGACCATGGGTGACAGATATTCCCTTCGGTTTCTGTTGTGATGTGGGGACAGCCTCTATGCTGGCACCAGCACCACCCAAAACTAGAGGTCTCCACAGCCTGGTTGACTCTGGCTGGATGTCACTGCTCCTGGGGACATCTGCCAGTAAGAAGGAGGCATGATCCACCTTTGCCCCTCATTAATGCCAGAACACACCTTACATGTAGGCCTTTGTCTTGCCACTGCCTGGAGCAATCATCTGCTTCAGCTTCATGAATGTTTGAGACTAGTATGGTTTAAAAGAGGCCCTTGGGGTTTTTTTAATGAGTCGTGGAAAAAATGAAATTGTGATGATGGACGTGCCATTGGAGTCATGCTTGTTGCACTGTACAGTTATTTCCTCTACTACTGTATGCAAATTCTTCAGTGGGTTTTACTGGGATCTGATGTAGGCTGTTGTTGTCTGATGGTTAGGGAAATTCCCAAATCAAAATTATTCCAGTACCAGTTTCATAATTCCATGAAAAGTTTCATAAAATGCCATTCATGTAACTCCCTGAAACCATCCTCACAATTGCAGAATATGTGGTTACAGTAGAAAGAGGAAATTGTTTGTTAAAATGTGTATTTTAAGAAGATATACAAATTATTGTAACACCTAATTTACAATAATGAAAATATTATAAATATTCTTGTCACATTACATGTTTTATATATTGATATACATATAATTAATAAATACAGTATATATATGATGTAGGCCTGACCCGCTTTTGAGGGAGTGCATTGGCTTCTGGGAGCCTGGGTCAGGAATGCTACTGAGAAGCTGCCAAACCTGATCAAACCCACATATTATTACCCACTATTAGTGTTCCATGTGGAAGCCGATAATATAGCTGGCAGCACCTCTCCTTCTAAGACAGGCTGAGAAAGTTGGGAGCCTGGAGAAAAGAAGTTTGCATGGAGACCTCATAGCACCCTTCCAGTATCTGAAGGGGGCCTTCAGGGAAACTGGAGAGGGGACTTTTGGTCAGGAACTGTCATGATAGGACAAGGAATAATGGGTACAAGTTGAAAGAGGGCAAATTCAGGTTAAATATTAAGATGAAGTTTTTTCTTATGAGGGTGGTGAGGCACTGGAACAGGTTGCCCAGAGAAGATGTGGATGCCCCAACCCTGGCAGTGTTCAAAGTCAAGTTGGATAAACCCTTGAGCAGCCTGGTCTAGTGAGAGGTGTCCCTGCCCAAGGCAACAGGAGTTGGGACTAGATGATCTTTTAAGGTCCATTTTAACTACTTAACATTTTATGGCTTTATGATATAATAAGATCTCTGATTAGAAAATACCTGGAAAATACCTGGAGTGTTTGAAGTGGCAGTGACCATTCTGGTTCTCTGCTGGTGTTGTGGTCCTGCAGCAGCAGAGCTCAGCCAGGATAAGGGCACCAAAAAAAGGTCCTGCAAAAGCTCTGTGCAGACAGTGTAGACAAAGCACACACACAGTGCAGGTCAGGCACTGGAAACAGCAGAGGAAGAGGCTCACGGCATCACAACTTTGCTGCACAAAGAAATGTCTTTAGTAGCAGCACACACCAACTCCAGTACCTGCACATGCTTCGCATCCGCACTGGGTACCATTTTTGAACTGATGCAGGCAGAGACAGCTCCCCTAACAAAGGCTGATCTATCAAAATCATGTTTCAGAAGGGCAATTCAAAAAGTCCTATATTGACCAGACCAGAAAACTTATTTCAATGTATTACACCACTGTTCAAAATAGAGGAAAAAGCACTTTAAAACAAATTTTTGTGATTGAATGTATTCAGACAACTAAAAAGGCATAAAATTTAGGACAGCAAAAGTTCTTGGAAAGAAATCCAATGATGAGTAGGAGAGTCTTAGAGATGAGGTAGTGTGTCAAGTCAGTCTGTAACTGCAGCAGTTAAGTATGTCACAAGATACTGAGCATTTTTTAAAATCCTTATAGAATAAGAGATCTTAACAAAAACAAAGCACCAGGCAGAAATCGAGGGGTTTTTTCCTCAGGTTAACTTGTGGTTTTATTTCGCTATTGCTTTCTTGGACTAATTGCGGAACTCATCACCACATAACTTGCTTTCATTTTCTTTTATGAGCATGTTTTTCCTTGCCCCAAGTGAAACAGGATATCCATCTTTCAGAATTTCTGCCCTACCTTTTGCAACACCATTCATTTGTGTGTGGTAAGAGCAAAAGCATTTAGCAAATCCCACTGTGGTTAAAGGAAATTTGCAGCTTTACTATCGCAATAGAATAAATCTTTTGTTGAGGTACAAGATTGACTAATGTGGGACACTTCCTACTTCCCCTTACTTTGATGTCATCTGTTTAAGAGATGAGCAGCAGAAATAATAACTGTATTTTGCTGTTTGTTTTTCAATTTTGCCATGACACTGACTTTTAGTGGGAAGAGATTTAAAGAGCACACAAACCTGTTGGAGGTTTGAATCCCTTAGCCAATCATGCTAAAAGAAGAATCTGTCTTCACCCTGCTATGGTGGATAATGATTTTCTTTTTAAATCAAATTTCTGGCAGTTAAGTGTCTGTGCTGCATTGTCATTGATAACAAAACTAGCTAAAAATCATGACAAGAGATTGAAAAATAAACGGATTTTTAAAGGAGATTTTTTTCAATTACATGTAACATGCTATGACTAGAAGAGCATACATGATAATTTCTTAATAATTTGCTCCCCAAAATTTTAGTTTTATTTTAAAATTAAAGGAGTCACCAAAAGAGAACTATAGGTCCTGTTTGTTTCTCACATGATGGTGAGAAGGTAACCAGGGAAGAAAAGACCAATGCTGCAAAGTGAAAGTTGAGTAACTGTGACTTTTTGAGCTACATTGTTTCTGCTTTTACAATTTTCAATTTCCCAGCTTTTCAGCTTCACTAGCTGGTTAACCTTTGGGCTCAAAGAAAAGAAGAAAGGTCTTGGCCAATGAATCATCTCTGTCCCTTCAACATGAGACTTTGCAAAGCCTGGTCTCAGCGTCACCCAAGAGATCTTCCACGAAATGGGGAAAATCTTGGCCAACCTGCTCCATAGGGTTAAGGTAGGAAATGAAAAAAAAAAAAAAGAGGATGAATTTGAATGGAAATACCAGCTTTTTCATATACATTAAAAAGGAAATGAAAACCGGTATCACTGTTGTTTAAAAAAAAGAGCTGTCAACAGTTTTAAAAGAATTTTCTTTACTTGAAAAGTTCATCGACTTCAAGACCATGTCTGCTCTCTGTGGTATTACCACTTATGTATCACTATATATATACCTGAAATGGTGGAGAGGTGCTAACCACAACAGGATTTCTACCACAGCCTTCTAAAAGCTCAAAAGTATTAATTTATATGAAGGAAATGATGACATTAATATAATTCCCATGAGAAACTTAAGACAAAGAGTTTTTCCTGAGGTTTTACATAGACTGAATCAAAAAATAGGAACATTTTTTCATAAAATGTTTAATTCCTTTAATTCACTAAAGTTGCCTCATTGCTGAAATAAAATGTTTTCAAGACAGCTTCAGCTACACAATAAAATTAAAGGTAGAGGAATCAGGTCTTCCCTCTGACACTGTCTCCATTCCTTCAGATATCAGAGTTTCTTCATAAAGACGCTCAACACTGCAATGACTTCAGCTCTAGGTATCTGGAAAATGAAAACCACCACTGTTGTTTTAGCTTCTAAACCCTGGCTATTATCAGTGGCCTATAGGGGCTTCATAGATAAGACATTGCCCAAGGTTCACCTTCTTTACTACAGAATGTAACAAAAGGACCTTGCCTAAATCCTTCCTTACTGGTGATAACTTCCAGGAAAATCTTCCAAGGTAAAAAAGCCTTTGAGGAACAATAGGAATTAATGTGTCTTTACAAGTTCATCAAAGTAAGGTGTTTCATTTATTTCTCATTTTTAACTAAGCATGACTCTCAGTATTAGGTTCAGGGTTCAGTAAGAAGAAGGATCCTTTTGAACATCCTCCTTTAAGTCTTAAACCTTGGAGGTCAGCTGCTGTACTCTTAATATGTAGTGTATAAAGGCTACCTAAATGATTATAACATACTTCAGGGAAAATGATGTTTTAAAATGCTCAAAAATGCTAACCTGAAATCAGAAGATAATTTTTTAAAAAATTAAAAGAGTGTTTCATTGTTTTTAATAGGGTCAAGACCATCCTGCAGAAGCAAGTCAACCCTTGGGGTCATCTCTTCCAGTAAAGGTGGTTACAGCACCACAAAACTTTCAAACAATGTCCCCTCACACTTCATTCCAAATCTGCTTCTTTCTTTTTGCACATAATTTCCAGCAGTGGATAAAGCCCTGATGATAAATAAACCTACATGTTTTTACATGGCCCTCCCATAGTCTCTGACCTGTGTCAAGTGAGAGTCACTCTGCTGACGCACCTCTCACCAGCCAGCTCCACAGTAGAGTGGTGGCTCCCCTGCCTTCATTTTGCTTTCCCTCTCCACTTGGCAGAGGTATGAGTGTGGGATTTCACAGACTTGTCTGCCAGCTTTGTAATGAGAGACGTGTCCAACTACTATTGGTTACTTTCAGTTTGCAATGGCTAAAATAACATTATTTGAAGCTTCAGACGAATACCAGGAAGGAAAAAAACCCCTCTGCTGTTGATTTACTGGAACACACTATCATCAAGACTTGAAGGGAGGCAATTAAAAAAGGAACAAATTGCATGGATTGCACAAACTATTAATTTTACAATTTGGTGAACAAGCCCAATAACGCATGCCCTAATGTGAGAACGTAGGTAGCAAGCACCACAATTCACAGCCGTCACGTCTTAGACTGATCTTTGCACAACTTTCCAGACTGATTAGCTACTACACTTTCTCAAAAAACAGCTGAATTCACCCCTCCTTCTCTGTCTGTTGCTTCCAAAGGCACTTCCTTAACAGAGTCAGAACACAACTAGTCTAGTAAGAATTTTAGGGATTAAACTGACGATCATTACACTATATCTAGTCTGGCTATTAATGTAACACAAACCCGAAGAAACATGCAAAACCTTTCTCAAAATATGAACTGCAGGTTGCATTTCCTATACACGGTATCATACCTCCTTACTATAGTATATCAGCCAGAGTGTCTTATTCAAGAGTCCTCATAGGACTTTTGTGGTTGTTGTAGAAGAAAGAAGAGTAACAGGTTTATTAAACAGGGAACCTAATGTTGAACTATAAAGCAAGACTTTGCACAAAGATTGTCAGATGTGTACTTCTTGCTCATCAAAATCAGCAGCCAGAGAACTCCCAAGAGGTTAAAGTAAATTTATAGACTAAAGACTCTTTCTATAAAACATGCCAGGCAGGTTTTGTGGCAATATTGTGCAAGATAGAGAGTAAAAATAATTCATAAATACCTTAAGGTAAGGAAAATGTTTCAACCATTTTGGTCAACCATGATATTTAAATGGGACTCTGAATATTTTCCTTATCCTTAGTACTTCCTAGGCAGTTTTCACTCAGCAGTCAGAGAGCATGTCATGTAAGTTTGGTAAAAAGAATCCTTCCTGGCATAAGACTACTGATTAAGTGCTGGAAAAGTAGTAGGAGTTAATGCTGCTATTTTTAAAACCCTCCTCTTTTGATCCAAAAACCTCATGCCATTCCTAAGTAATGCAAAGTGTTCTGGAAAACTGATAATTTTTTTTTAAAGTTTTACTCCAAGCAGTTTTCCACTGCCAAAAAAATGAGTAATATTTCATAACTCACTTGTTATATAGCTTGTTTTTTCATTGTATCAGAGACCATTTCATGTTCCTTGTACTCCAGATGGTCCTAAAATGCTACCTAGTATAACTCTGGTACAGTTAAAACACTCAGCACCTTGCAGATGCTTTAGTGTTTCCCCAGACTGGGGCTGTAACCCCAAGCATTTCACCTACTGCTGCCTTTTACAGCCTCCCCCCTCACCCCAGCCCCACTGCTGCCACCTCCCTCAGCTTCTTGTGCCCTTCTCTGAGGCCAGAAGTGCTGCAGAGTCCAGTCGTGGGAGTATCTCATGGCTATCCTCCAGAAAACTCGTCCGCCTTCCCAGGAGATGTAGCACCAGCAAGGCATTCCAGAGAAAACACACATTTGGTGGGGAAATGCAAACGGAGCTGCTAAACAAGAGCCATTTGCCCAGCTCTGTAGCAGAATAGGAATAAGTTAAATCCATGGAGGCCATATGTGAAGATGGCTGCTGGTCTTGGCAGCCTTACTGCATGGCAGTCTTCAACAGACAGTTTAGTCTTCAGTGCATTTCCTACCCCTTTGTTTTGTTCATGAAAGTCAGTACAAAATACCGTTTTTTTGACTGCAAAAGATTGACTGCAAATTCTAACAAAGGGGATGTTGTCATGTGCTCCTCCATTCCCTGCCTGATGGAAAGACTGCATACAGTTGCTGACATTCTATTCTAGCAGCACTTTTTAAAACATAAGATGTAGATAAAGGGTCAGACCTTCCCTGCAACAAGTTTGATATTTTAGATAGTTATATCCTGCTATACCTAAGCTTTTGAACTAGTCATTGCAATACTGAGTTTAGGATAACTACTCAATTAACTCCACAGATTTCTAGGAAAGCTTTGCACTTTCTACTCAATCTCATTCCATCATGAACATATTGCCAGAAGATGCTCAAGAGAGCTACTTCATGCAATTACCTCACTCATTACATTTACTGCAAAAATCCTGGTGGAACCCTTCTGCTACCACCTTCAATTTCCGATAATTTCCATTCCCAGAGCCTCCAAGGCACAGACTGGCAGGTTTTTACCCTTGCTAAGTAGAGGTCAAAGAGAGTCAGTCTGCTCCTCTCCCAGCCAGCCCACAGATTAGGATGTGAACATACAGGTTCTCAGCCCCCTCATTTCCCTGTAAAAAGTGCTGAACTCCCCTTTCAGAACAGGCAGCATGCATTCCAGGTTGCAAATGTGCTTTATTATAATGTCATTATTTTTTCCACAGTCAGCCCAAGAGTGATCCTCGTACTATTTTATAGTACTATTTTTCATAGCAATGGAATATTTTGGCAACAATATCACTCTCCAGCTGTGGATGGGTTTTGGTTTTTCTTCTTCTAAAGAGAGTAGACATATTTCAAGTGTCCATTTTCCAAAAATCATGGAGTTTGGTGGGCTTTTGCCAAAGAAATGGATGAGTTAGGCTTCCAATAGATAGTACATGCAGATCTTCTGGAAGGGCATTAAGCTATTCCTGGGAAATAGCTCTGACTTCACAGCCTGACATAGTGTGGCCCAAGCAGAGCAGGCATTAGCACATGAATCATGGTGGAACAACAGGTAGCTCCACACACAACGTGATGTCACTGTTACATCGATGCTTGGGGCAGTATAAGAGAGAATAAAGGTAGAGTTGGAATACAGCTGGATTATTCAGCCCAATTACAAGTTAAAATCCAGAATCCAGGGAACAGCAACAAAGTTGGGGAAGGGTCTGGAGCATAGGCCTTACGAGAGGTGACTGAGGGAGCTGGGATTATTTAGCCTGAAGAAAAGGAGGTTCAGGAGAGACCTTATCACTCTCTACAAGTCCCTGAAAGGAGGCTGTAGCCCGGTGAGGATCAGTTTCTTCTCCCAGGCAGCCAGTGACAGGAGGAGGAGACACAGCCTTAAGCTGCACCAGAGAAGGTTTAGGTTGGACATCAGGAAGAATTTCTTCACAGAAAGAGTGGGCATTGAAATGGGCTGCCCAGGGAGGTGGTGGAGACATAGTCCCTGGAGGTGTTAAGCAAAGACTGGATGTGGCACTCAGTGCCATGGTCCAAGTGGCACGGTGGTATTTGGTCATCGGCTGAACTCAATGACCTCAGATGTCTTTTCCAACCTAACTGATTCTGTGATTTACACACACATATTCCCAGCTGTCTGTATTGTCCCGTAGGGCACAGCCCAGGGAAATGTGGTAAGTCAGAGAGAAAGTTCAGAGCATCCACTGCCCTTTGTAAACCTTTGGCAAACAAAGAGAGATTATTTGCCGCAATTAAATTCTGCCATACAAGAAAAAGAGGGTTGGAAAAAAGACAGTGCACAAGGAAAGAGGCTAAGGTAACCCTGAATATTATTAAGGAGCATTTTCTTGTCTCTGTAACTGAGACTAAGATGGGATGAGGATGCCAGGAATGCTTGGTAGCCTTTCCAGGCCCTGTGCTACCTTGGTCCACGACTTCCTTCACTAAAACTCTGATGGAGCAACTTATTCATTTCCTAACTGCTCACTACCCATCTGCCTTCTGTGTGCCAAATTAGCCAGCTACCCTCAATGTCTGCTACAGTAAGTAGAAATATCTGAGTTTAATCTTTCTAGAGAAACACCGTAACACATTCAGAAGTGAAAAGATTTCCTTGTTGGGGAACCCAGGGACCCAGTAATATAATGCTTCTGCTCCACCATCATTTCCAGAAAAGTATTCAAAGGCATCTTTTCTAGAAGAGTGGAGTGAAAATATCTTTCTTACAAGGGTGACTCCAGTATAAATCAGGAGGTTATTGAAAACATAGTTTCTGACAGGTAGGATTTACTGAATGAGAGGCCACGAAATTTTCAAAACTGAAATTCAGATTTCCAGAGTTGTGTTCTTTGACATAATTAATCTAATACAAAACCTTGATTTATGAGGGTTGGTTACCATTTAAGGTTGCCATCTTAAGCGCATTGAGACACAGCCCCCATCACTACCAAAAGACAAAGAAAGTGGTCAAATATGGAGACATGGCAAGGGCATGCAGATTTCAGACCACTGCAGAAAAAGTGCATCCTGATTCAGAAGGGATGTTGGTACATGCAATTTGGTTTTCCTTTTAACTGATATTAAGTTAAATGTTTATAAAATATTTAGTGACAGTCCTTTCCTCCAGCTGGGAATCTGCAGTGCTTAGAGGCTGTGATCTCACTGATTCCAAGGAAATACAGCGGCAGCATCTGCCAAAGAGATGACAGTGAGCCAGGCCAGCTTCACTCAGAAATTTCTCCTGCTGGTGTATGTAGAGCTGTCAAAACCCCCAGTGAGTTTCACTGAGGACTGGGGGAGTTTTGCACCACTTTTCAGTGATGGGGTACAAGTATCTTCCGTTATCTCCTTAGAATACGCTTTAGTGAATTAATTTTTCAATTAACCCTTGAAGAAGGTTTTCTCAGTAAGAATCATCCATTAAGGACAGAAAAGTTAATGTTTCAGCAGCAAACACCAGCAGTGTGACATAAGACCAGTTTAAGCTGGGGTAGAGTTAATTTTCTTCACAGTGGCTGGTGTGGGGCTGTGTTTTGGATTTGTGCTGAAGAATGGGTTGATAACACAGAGATATTTTTATTTCTGCTGAGCAGAGCTTGCACAGAGCCAAGGCCTTTTCTGCCTTTCATACTGCCATGCTGGTGAGGAGGTTGGGGGTGCATGAGAGTCTGGAAGGAGACATTGCCAGGACAGGTGACCCCAACTGACCAAAGGGATGTTCCAAACCATGTGACATCACGCTCAGTATATAAAGTGGGAGGAAGAAGGAGGAAGGGGAGACAGTTGGGGTGATGGTGCTTGTCTTCCCAAGTAACTGTTAGATGTGATGGGGCCCTGCTCTCCTGGGGATGGCTGAACACCTGCCTGCCCATGGGCAGCAGTGAATTAGTTCCTTGTTTTTCTTTCTTTGTGTGCACAGCTTTTACTTTCTCTATTAAATGGTCTTTATCTCAACCCACAAATTTTTTGGATTTTACACTTCCGATTGTCTCCCTGATCCCAGTAGTGGAGGAGTGAGAGAGCAGCTGCGTGGGGCTTGGCTGCTGGCTGGGGTGAAACCACAACAGTCAGCAAGTGCTAAAACTCAGCCCTCCTGTATGTACAAGGAAATTAGGAAAGATGACAGCTTCAGGGAAAATATGAAGAAATAAAAAAACTTTCCTAGCTGAAAGGCCCAAAGCCCCAAAACCAATCTAAAAAGTTGTGGTTACATTGTGTGGTACATGGTAATTAGATAAGAGGGAAGTTGGAAGTGATTCTGGGATGAAGAAATCACCCACATTCATGGGAAGCAGCCATGTTCCACGTTCTTCCAAACAAACCCAAAACACTTCTAGGGTCTAGGTCTAGGTCGTCCAGTTTTGCCTGGTTTCTGTAACTCTGTTACATCACAGCAAAAATAACCATTATTAAAAACAAAATAGAAGAAATATTAGACTTGCAGTGATAGACTTCTGAATGCATAACTATAGAGAGGAATGTGACGGTGCTTGCAAGCTGTAATATAGGCTAAATATTTTCCAACTGTAATTCATATAATTTCTTTCAGAGAGTGCCATCTACACTTCTGTTCCAGCCTGCAAGACCTGGAAGCTTATTAAAATCCCACTACTTTGAGATACAGTCTATGTTACCAGAGAAAATTCACAAAGCTCAGGATCTTTTAAAAGCTGTAGGGAACAAGTGTGGCTTGTAGCAAACCCTGAGGCTGGGAGAATGGAGCATAACATTTAGTGCTGTGACAAAATACCTATCACAGTTCTCATATGTTTAAACTCCAAACACCTGTTGGTCAATTATAACTGAGTGCTGTGAATATTAAGAAGACTGTTTTTGTAAAGAGTCCAATTTTAATGAGTCCTGCTCTGGGTGATGCTAAGAAAAGCCTGCTATGTAATTGCAATGTGCTCCATTGCTTTTCTGATTAGAACCATCTGGGCTCTTTTTTAGCCTATGCTACCAGAGCAAAATCTGCATATTTGCATTCAGCAGATTCATCAAAGCTATGGTTATTTCTTTAAAAACCCTGGTCATTGAAATGTCATCTCTAGAAAACAGGCAGTGAATTACCCTTGGGTTCAGGGTCATTGGTCATTGCATTTTAAGATTAACCTCCAGGCATAAGGTTTTCTTACCTTTAATTCTAACTTTAGACATAAAAATTTAAATTCTCACATGGTTTGAATTATTAGTAAAGACATGTACCTACAAAACATGAGTTAAATACTTTTGATGATGCATCTAACTGGTAATGTGAGCATGTGAAGTTAGCATTTGGCCTCAAGAATTTTCATGTGGGCTTTGATACTAATTCATTTTGTGTCTTTGGACAAGAGAGCTTGCATTTTCAATTCCCCGCCTGTACACTGAAGGGATCAGCTGTAGATAACCTACTAGAGACTGCCAGTTTGATTAATTACTGTAATATAACTACGGCTAGCAACCATAGACTCAGCCAGGCATCACCGTTTCTTCACACAGGGGAACTTCATCACAGTCTCCTTCACAGAAAAAGGAAGTGGGAGAGGACCCTGCACAATCCTGGAAAGCTGTGAGCAATGGCTCTCGCCCTTGGTCTGGCAGCAGTCACTGCTGTATTCTCTTGGCATTTTCCCTTTAGCAGGCTCGATGTTCTATTCTCTAGCCACAGCCCTCAAGAGGCACAGAACACCTTTGTATGAGTTATTTGGTGAGTCATCTTCAGCCTGTGGAAAAGCAGATCATAGAGCTTAGGAAATTGGGAAGGGATTTAAGGGGATAACATTCCTTCTTTACTGGCTTCCCAGGAAATACAGTGAGTGCCTCCAGCATTTCAGCCAGCTGCAAGCCTTTTTATTTTCTTGGTTTCATTCTCACCAGGTACTTCTGGTTTCTGGTCAAGGGACAGACAATCCTATTCCCTTTTTCCTCTGAAACGGAACAAAGTATATGCAAAGTAATGAGACTGAAACCACGTCAATCACTTTCAGGGAGATTGAGCAAAGTTTCCTGAAATCTAACAGGATGTGAAAGCAGCAGTAGCACTTTCAGCAGAACTATGCAAGCCTCTGCAGCAGCAGCAGCACATCTTGCTAGAATACCAGGCTGCCTAGGGAACTTCTGTTCACATAACACACCACTTGCAGTGACACCTTACTAGTTCATTGCTTTGAAGTTGTTGCTTCTTGAGGTTTACTGGGTGGCTGATCACAAGTGGTTCCCCAGGGCTCAATGTTGGGATGAGCCCTGTTCCATATCTTTATCAGTGATCTGGATGAGGGGACTGAGTGCACCCACAGCAAGCTGGCAGATGACACCAAGCTGGGCGGGAGTGTTGATCTACAGGAGGGTAGGAAGGCTCTACAGAGGGATCTGAACAAACTGGATTGATGGGCCAAGGCCAATAGTATGATACGTAACAGAGTAAAGTGCGGAGTCCTGCACTTGGGTCACAGCAACCACAGGCAGTGCTACAGGCTGGGGGCAGAGTGGCTGAGAAGCTGCCTGGCAGAAAAAGACCTGGTGGTGCTGGTTGACAGTGGCTGAACATGTGCTGTCAGTGTGTCCAGGTGGCCAAGAAGGCCAATGGCATCCTGGCTTGGATCTGCAATAGTGTGGCCAGCAGGACTAGGGCAGGGATTGTCCTCTGTACTGGGCACTGGTGAGGCCGCACCTCAAATCCTGTGTCCAGTTTTGGACTCCTTTCTACAAGAAAGGCATTGAGGTGCTGGAGAGTGTCCAGAGAAGGGCAGCAGAGCTGGTGAAGGGCCTGGAGCACGAGCCTTACAAGGACTGACTGAGGGAGCTGGGGCTGTTTAGCCTGGAGACTCAGAGACTCGTGGTGACCTTATTGCTCTTTACAACTGCTTGAAAGGAGGTTGAAGTGAGGGGGGTGTTGCTCTCGTACCCCAAGTAACAAGTGACAAGACAAGAGGAAATAGCCTCAAGTTGCACCAGGGGAGGTTTAGATTGGATATTAGGAAATATTTCTTTACTGAAAAGGTTGTGAGGCATTGGAAGAGGCTGTGCAGGGAAGTGGTTGAGTCACCATACCTGGAGGTATTTAAAAGATGTATAGATGTGGCAGCTGAGGACATGGTTTAGTAGTGGACTTGACAGGTGAGTTAACCCTTGGACTTGCTGGTCTTAAAGGTCTTTTCCAGCCTAAATGATTCTACATTCCTCTGATGCTCTGACATCCAATGTTTGGCAAGGTAGTCTAAAGTGGGAAAAAAAACACCCATCTGTTTCTTCTTCTGTTCATATTTAGGATATTTGGAAATTTCACAATTGCCAAATTTCATTCACATTTCCCCCACCTTCCTGTCATGCTAACCTTACTGCAGATCTCAGTTACAGTAGATTCAGCTCACGTCCAGATATCCATTAATCTTAACCTTCTGTTGGTAGCAGTGTGACAGCTGTTCCTTGAGTCAGGACTGACCAGCTCAAGAGAACAGGGGGATATGACAAAAGGGCCATTGTGACACTGGCTTTGTACAAAGGAAGTTAAGGACTATGTTTCAAATACAGTTAAATTGTGGCAGCTCTCTGTCTTGCATATAAACACTTTTCCCTATGATTTCCTACTTGTACTGCTCTGCATTTTTAAAATTTTTAATCAAGCCCTGACAAGTCTTTAACTGAAAGCAACTTTGCTTTCTCTTTCCAGTGTCAGAAATGACAACACCTTCCACAAACTCAGGCCTCCAGTCTGAAACATGTGGCCAATCTGTGGTGCCTTTGTGTGCCTCATAAATACTGATGGTCTGTGGCTTTAGCTATGTTATTACAGGAGAGCTCACAGATTTCACTGGATGGGTTTTCCACAGAATCTTATCCAAAAAATATAAAAGCCCCACACTTTGCTCTCTGAAACACGTGATACATAGAGAAAAAATCACTGACCCGTATCAGCACCTGGTTTACTAAAAGCAGGATTTGAACCTCATAGTTTACTTCTGGACCCAACCTGCTTCGGCACATGCTGTTTGCTGTTGCTGAAAATAGGTGCCTCTGGCTCCGTGACTTGGGAGGTCGGTGTGCTCCTCAGTGGCCCAAGTGAGGTCAGCCCAGAGATGTTGAATCCAAAATGTTTCAAAACACTGGAGTGAAAAAACACAGTTCAGGACCTGGATTCCTGTCCTGGCTTGGTCAGGGCTGGGCTGCAGGTTCTGGAAAGCTTATCCACTGATGCCAAGAGTGATTTAGCCAGTGACAGTGTTTGGAAACTGGCTGTGCAAGCTGTTGCAACATACAGTAAGAGCTGAAAAGGCAGCAGGAGTATTACAAACACTGTGCTTACCACAGCAGGTTGTTCCAAAGAAAATCCCCATAAAGAGCATTTACAGACATTCTCTGGCAGAGGTTCGTTAATAAGATGGATAGTAAATGGGATAAGTGGCAGTTTCCTAAGACAGCTGTGGTTATTCCCATACTCCAGAGATAGTGTGAACTGTGAGCAGTAGCCAGGAAAAGGGGGGAGGTGGTAGAAAATGGAGAAAGATCCACTATTTCCATGACCCAGGCACTTTGTCAGGGCAGGAGAGAGCAGAAATGAGAAGTAGGTTAACTCTTAGAGAAGGGATTAATCACAAGGGGAAAATGCCTTGTCATACTGTGACTCAGCAGAAAACTACTTGCGTGGAAGCAGCTGGAGGACACAGCTGGGACACAGCAGTGAGTCAGGAAAATCTGGGCTTTGGGCTGCTGCCTTCACCCTTCCTTCCAGCCTTCATTTAGCAATCTGAGCAGCTAGGTATACAGAGATCGCTTATAAAGAGATACCTCCTATTTTATTGTGTTGCTGGGTTGGATTTAGATTGCACAGGAGAAATGGAAGTACAGACAACATTATTGCCCTTTTTGTGAAGTCCTTTTTGGCACTGATCTTTCTATGGCAGCTCCTGTGGCATATCCTAAGCAAAACAGGATGGTGAACCACAGATGAACCCTCTAACATGTACCATAGTTTAAATTCATGGTAACACAGACTTGGTTCACCAGCTTTTCCACAGAAAAAAAAAGAAAATATGAGGAAGAAATCTGCCACCACAGCCTTATACTCTGTGGCATTTTTAGGGAAAGATCCCTCCAAGAAGAGGGTATATCCTTTAATAAATCATATGTTATCTTTTCTGAGAAATAGAGAAAGGGCACCAGAACAATGGAGTGGGTTTCCAAGATGATTTCCTAATTTGACCTTTTATCTCATGGAGTAAAAAAAAAAGATAGGAATAAGATTCATCCCCAAGAAGGACATTGTGAGGATAGGATGCTATCCAAAATCTTTCTACCACGTGATTCCCTTAAGTGGTTCTGCAGAGCAATGAATGGTACCTGAGTACCAACTGATAACATGAGTTAAAGGAGTTTTTCAGACTTTTAGCCTGTCCTGCTCACATTTTAGGAAATGTTAATTTTCCCTAAACCCTGGATGAACCTACAGAGTGTTTTTGTTTTCACTGTTTGATGTTACACAACAGTCTGAAGACCCCAACCAGAAGCAAATGTCACATCTCTAACTCACTGTGAAGTTACATAATTCACCAGAACTTCCACCCTGCTACTCCCCACACTGATTTTATAACCCAAGATACAGACAATAGGCAGCAGATAAATAGGAAAGGGAACCTAAGTAAAATAAACAACCTAAATAAAACCTAAATGTAATCAAAAAGTCAAAAAGCAGAAAAGGGAAAGGTGACACACAGTGACATTGAGGCAGGTGTAATTACATGACCTAATCACAGCAGAGACCTGGCTAATTGAAAGCTCTTTCTGGATCCTTTGTGTGACAGACAGCATGAAAATATAGGATTTGGTGAAGGCAAAATGATGCCATCACTAATTTGAAATAGTGTAATATGCAAAAACTGTGAGGTCTCTTATTTACTGGATGTATTCATGGATTTACTGCAAGTCCATGAAACGCAAGCTGAGATCTGCAATGTTATTTTTATCAGTCATGGTGAAGAATCACTTTCCTTGTTGCTGTGTTTCTCTTTCAAGCCTCATTGCTCAGCACTCTGGCATTTTCTGAAATGAAAATGGGCAATGCTGGTGGGTTTTTCTCCTGAAATTTCTGTTGACAAACCCTAGTGACGTCTTATAATACCCTGTTGGTGTTGGGCCACTGACAAACGATGAGCCAAGAAACTGTCTGTGGGAAGCGTCAGCAGTCCTTACAGATGAAATTACAGGAGTGAGTTAAATTCAACTTTACAAGCATTAGGCATGCATATTCACAGATGTAGCTAAGTCAGGCTCCTGGCTCAGGCCCTGCTTTCTAATCTGCCTGAGCAACACAGTTTCCAGCCGAGATGCCAGAGGTCATCCAAGGACCACCATGACTTCACTGGTGTCTCTCCTGGGGACAGCTGTGCACGCAAGCTCAAAGCTGCACGTAGCTTCTCTTACAAGTCCTCTCTGAAAAGCAGCCCCATCTTCAGCGCTAGTTACAACACAGGTCATAGCTTACCATGTGTTAAGGAAAGATCCATGCCAAAACAAAAAAGGATAGCAATAATCCTTCCAGTACCACATTACTTAATCCCTATTCATCTTCTTCCCCCACTCTTTTGTCTCCTCTCCAGCAGCAGCACAGGCACAAACCAGATATGGAAACTGTTTCGTCTGAAATCCATACCTCACCATGTGTTTATCTTTGTTGGAGACTTACTGCTGGTTGAACACACGTCAAAATTTAGACTAAGAATAATTTAATAGGCTATTCACCAGTCTACTGACTCTCTTGCACTGCCATTCCTTTGCTTTGGTCCAAAAGTACAACATTGCTCTCCAAAACTTCAAAACAAACTGCAAGAAAATACCAAGGAAACAAAAAATCCCTGAACAACTCTACACAGACTTTTGTCTGATAGGTAGTTTGAAATTTATGTCCCTGTGTAGTTTCCTCTCAGTCACCCAAGGCTGGTGTATGGCATGTATCATCACAGGTTCACTGATGGAAGTGGCTATTCATAAACCCTGATAAACATGCCAGATGGGAAGAGAAGACTGACAAGTCAACCCAGAGGTTTCTGGAGGATGACGTGGAGGTGAATGTATACCAGTTGTCCTGAATAGCTCTAGACTTTTATTTCACAATTTGATGTCAAATCTTTGAGGTCTCTCCTAAGCATGACAGCAACACCTGTAGAATGAGTTTGCGGTCTGGTTGTGGAAGAACACTGGCAAAAGGGCACAACAGCAAAGCAGCAGGCCATAATGCGCAGGTGTAAAAAGGACAGTGGTGAGTTTAGGCTCCCAGTCAGCTCCTGGTCTTGCCCTGAGGGCAGATCACCCAAACCCCTGGGCAAGGGTCTCACCTCCTCGTCTGTGAGGTTTGTGACACTGTGCCAAGGAGAGGGCTCTAAGGAGACCAGGGCTCTTACTACCAGAGCCACCACATCAACCTGAACGTCAGTGTGGAGAAGAGCAAAGGAAGCACCCCATCTTCAGAAATCCAGTCAGGACCAGTTGTAAAAACCATGGGAGATGGTCCTATGGCTGTAATTTATCCTTTTGAAAATTCCTCCCTACTAGTTTAGTAATTCTCAAACACACCAGGAACATTACTGAATGGAGAATCCCAGACTCCCTCACACAACCAAAGACTCTGAATGCAGCCAAGAAGAAATATACTTCTCTTGAGATATTTTCAATTCTTGAACATTATATAACTTCCATTTATCCTTACTGTGTATTAGTACTGTGAATGGAAGAAAGAACAGAAACATTGGACATTTTACAGAACAAAACCCAGCTATACTAGAATAATGCCAGCAAAGATGTTTCCTCAGTTGAAGTGGGACCTGAGGTCCTTACATGTGCTTGACAGGATGTTTAACTTTGCTGTGACAGTAATATTCCCTGCAATTTTATTCTGAAATAAACTAGCATTTCTAACTGCTTTGTGTTTTCCTCCTTGGGCAATTTATCTTCAGGGAAAATGACTACAAACACACTAAGGGCAAGTATTTATTTATAGTCTCACTCATTTTAGAGCCTCATGAGTTCCCACGAATTTATTAAGAGTTCCATATGTGTTATTAAAGTTATAACATCTTTGGAGTCCTGAAGGTGGACTGGACGTTTACTAATAATAATAGTACTGATAATTACAATAAAGAAGCAATTGCCAAGCCTTGTGTTCATAAGTAGGAGTTTGAATAACAGCTAAATATGCCCCAGTAAAGCAAAATATGTACCCAGTAAAGCAAATGTAGGAAATGAAAACCATATTGTATATTTAGCATCCTCACTCCCTGGGATGTTTGTTTAATGCATGGTGTGAGAGTGGCAATACTGCTGTTGTAGCCTCCTGACAGGGCTCATGCTGTGAAACCAGCTGCAGTACAGGACAGAAGTGGACACATGGGATTAGCTGATTACGTTTCCCTCTTTCAGAGACTGGGGAATAAAGTAGAAAGGTGGCGAGTTTGCCTGAGAAGGCTCCAGTGGAGATGGAAGAACAGAGGTGAGGGTCCTCTAGCTCTTCCCATCTCTAGGCAGAATCACCCCCAACCACCCCTTCAGTAGTACTGCACACCCTGGTACCCAGGCTGGTGTACCAGCCTGCACTTCCACTGCCCTTCTGTCCCAAGGCATAGGGGGGTATGTTCTTTCCATCTTGGAGCAGTGGTAATAAGAGCATTTCTTTATCTAACTTGCACAGTAGTTCTATATGTTATTTGCATCTTTAAGTCCAAAGTGGAAAGCAATGAAATTCTTTTTCAAGGTAAGACCCATTCAGTGCAGAGCCTGAGGAGGGTCTTTTTTGAAGAGTGAGTGTCAGAGGGATGTGTTTTCGCAACTCTAAGAAATCCCAGGAAATAGTTCCTGTAAACCTATCTGAAATGACTGAAAACAGATGAAAGATAAAGCAGTTTAAAATGGGAAAGCTTTAGCTTCTCCTCTTGCCAAGATCTTCTTTTCTAAAATTACATAAGCAGCCAGGCCAAAATGAGAAGAAGGTTTGACTGAATTGTTTGATGGAGTTCTATCTTTTCTTTAAATTTCATTTTTAAAATATGTATTAACTCATATTTTATATCTATATATATATGTGTGTGTGTGTGTGTGTATGTGTATATATATATATATATATATATAAAATAAGAAAAACTTGTTCTCTAAAACCATGCATGTAAAAAACTAGTAAGTCTGTTTTGGTTCTTTGCTTTTTTAGGACTTAGGCCTGGAAATCGTGTTTTCTTTTCTCAGGAGACTTAGAAAGCAATTCACATTCCAAAAGCAGTTATGAGTTACAGTTTATCCTGCTCCTTTTTCAACAAAATATGAAAAAATACATTTTTAAATGGCAAAAATAATTTACCAGCACAAACCATTAATTGCCAGACAAGAACCATAGGCTGGTAACACTATTGTGAAGTCTGTATAAAGGACACCGTGAAAAATGTATTATTGTGTGGCTCATTTAGCTTACAGCTGTTCTGCATTCTTATCAAGTGGTATCCCATGTCAAAGAATGACAGTTTTAATTTCCTTTGCTGGTTGCTCTGTTTAGAGCACTTTGACGCAGATTATCGCTTTTACAAAACATAGTCCAGCTGGAGGGCAAACATAACTCCTAATAATTTTTCTTTCTTTTTTTCTGCTGCTTCTTCACTGTGTGCAGCAGCAGTGCAAAGCCAATTTGTAGAACTTGGGTTTATAATAGCTAATTTGATATTTTTAGACATTCAGGTGCAAAGTTTGCTCCTTAAATTACAGGGCTGTAATTCTACCTTAATCTAGAGAAAAGGATTTCATGAGGTAATGAGTGAAATGGTGACTGGATTATGCACTATCAAGAAACATTTAAAGCATGGATTCAATTTCAGTGAATCTTAGGCATATATTTCACCTACTGTGTGCATTTAGTTTCTGTCTTGAATAAAGGCTAACTGAACCAGAAATTTCCCTGAGCCTATGTTTCCAACCTAGGTAATTACATTGCAGTGACTGGTGCTTCTATTATAACACCTGTCAACCAGAAATCAGGGCAGCAAAATCTGACTAAGCAGCTGTGACCCTCATTCAAACTTCCACACCTGCCAGTGGCATCCTCAACTGGCCCCTTTTACAAGGGGATTTTGGTAAAGAACTTACTCGCTCTGTACCATCTCAGACCCGACTGCCCTGAAAGGGCTCTGTGCAGCCAAGTTCCAAGATCTCCACTGTCCCCTGCCTTCCCATGCAAGGAGAATGTCCTGCATCCATCATGACTGACGGTGCTTCCCCTGAGAAGTTCTTCCCTTTCCAAGGCAAAAGAAAGGACCAACCTGCCAGAGATCACTGGTGTTTTTCCAACAATGCTAATAAAGACCTTAATTTCTCCAATGTAAGCACAAGGCAACACAACAGAAGCGTGAGATGACACAATGGAGGATTAATCTGGCACTTGGGGTGATGTAACCATGTCTCTGCTGGGGTGCATGAGAAGGGCAGGTCCCAGCACTGTGTTCCAAACATAGGCTGTGCATTCCAGTGGTGTGCTGAGGCTATGGGTCCTTGCTACACTATGCCCTCTGGAAGCTGTGAGTACCAGAAGCATTTGGCACAACTGATCAGAAAAACAAAGAAAGGCTGCGGCCATGCATGGCAAAGGTGTTATATAGAGATCTGGTTCTGGATAATTACAATGTAGGAGCCAAACAAGTCATCTCTCAGTGCACTAGATTGGCTCAATTAAATCACAGAATCATAAAATCTACTAGGTTGGAAAAGATGTCTCAGATCATTGAGTCCAACCTATGACCAAACACCACCACATCAACTAGACCATGGCACTGTCACGCCCAGCCTTTCCTTAAACATCTCCAGGGACAGTGACTCCCTCACCTCCTGGACAGCCCATTCCAATGCCCAATCATTCTTTCTGTGAAGAAATTCTTTCTGATGTCCAACCTAAACCTCCCCTGGTGGAGCTTAAAACTATGCCCCCTCCTCCTGTCACTGGTTGCCTGGGAAAAGAGGTCAATCTTCACTGGGCTACAGTCTCCTTTCAGGTCGTTGCAGAGAGTGATAAGGTCTCCCCTGAGNTCCTTTCAGGTCATTGCAGAGAGTGATAAAGTCTCCCCTGAGTGTCCTTTTTCCCAGGATGAACACCCCCAGCTCCCACAGCTGCTCCTCATAGGACTTGTGCTCCAGACCCTTCACCAGCTCTCTTGCCCTATTCTGGACACGCTGCAGCCCCTCAATGTGACTCCTGAGCTGAGGGGCTCAGAACTGAACACAGGGTTTGAGGTGTGGCCTCACCAGTGCCCAGTACACAGGGGCAATCACTGCCCTGCTCCTGCTGGCCACACTATTGCTGATCCAAGCCAGGATGCCATTGGCCTTTTTGGCCACCTGGGCACAGCCTGGCTCTTGTTCAGCTGCTGTCAACCAGCACCCCAAGGTCCTTTTCTGCTGGACCACTTTCCAGCCACTCTGCCCCCAGCCTGTAGTAACTTCATGCCCAGGATTTCCTGTTTCTTAGGTAGTTTGGCCAGGATTTTCATGCTCTAATTTAGGTGCCAGAAACTTTAACAACTATCTAATACTTCAACTTTGCTAGCAAATTGTGACGAAAACCATTCTCAGGCACTGAAGCTCATATTCACATTAAACCATATCACCTTTCAAACCAGAATGGGTGCTCACAAACTGCCTTTTAGGAGAGGCCATGGATTGGTCTTAACCCCAAACCATGCCCAAAAACTGTTTTGGAGAGTGATATTTTTGTTAGCCTGAAGTGGGGACATGTATATTCCGATAACACAGAGGTCTGAGTGTTCTTGTCCAGGGACACCCTTTGGTAGCCTCCAGCATCTTCACTGGTTAAGACACAGCCTGCCATTGATTCACTTCATTAATTTTCTTTACCTCAGTATTTAAATCTCTGCTTTTCCTGACCAATACTGGTCTCTCGCAACAGTGAATGACTATCGAGGATACAACTGTCATCTGTAGAAATTCTCCCTGCTTGGCCCATGTGTCTGACATCCCTGAGATCTATCCACCATGCAGCCCACAAGAGGCCGGTGATGCTGCCAATGACTATTCTTCATATAGTTCTTGAACAAAACCTCTCCCTGTCCCTGTGGCCTCTGTTCCAAACCAATCCACAGTCACTCCCTGTCCTTTGCTGCTTCCACACGCACTAAGTTCAAACCAAACACCTCCCTCTCTCATCTTCTCGGTAGTGCACCAGTCATGACCCTTACCTCCTGAGGTGGCATTGGTCTTTGCAAGGCACTGGCAGTCAGATCCAGCACTGGATTCAAGCTCCTGCAGAGGAGTCCTTGGCATCCTGGTGACAGCACAGCTTTCCTTTCACTGTTTTTTGGGCGTGCTGCAGTAGCACTGCCTTCAAGTTACATTGCATCCTCCACTAAGACAGACAAGCCACAGCCAAACTGTCCACCAGAAAAGGTGGATCAGATAACGGGAATGTCTTTGGGATCCAAAACAGGAGATCGGTACAAAAACCACACTGCATGAGATGGAGCCAAAGAACTGAGCAACTGAGTGCTCCTAAAGCTGAAAGGAGATATCAGAAGGTATAGTAGCAGGGATGTATTCAAGAGATGTTTCTCACAGACCAGAGAGTTCAGAAGAGGATGCAGAGCAAATTTTCAGCCACTCAGAGTATCACTCCTACTAACTATAGCTGTGGTAAGAGAGAGAGTGTGTCCTGACAGGAAATGTGTGCAATATAAAGATATTTTCAGAGACAAACATCTACAGCTGATTGAGGTTATTGCTTGTAAGACAGTTACTCCTTTTTGACTATAGTGGAAAAGGGAAACTTGAGTGTAAGAGACTTGAAACAAAACATCTGAGAATCCCTCTTCCACACAAGCACAGACACGTTTCGGTTTTCACCTGGCCTCTCTTGCCAAGCTACCACATTTCTCTTTTGTCACATCCTCAGGTGCCAGGCAATACAACCAAAAGTGGATGATGTGTTCCCCAGAGTGACGTGATGCTTTCCCCGGAATGACACATCTTCCTTCAGCAAATGAGCAACTGCAGTCCTTGAGTCACTGGGGAGAAGCCTGCCTATCCACTGTTGTCTGCCTCTAGGCAATGAATACAGGGCACTTCCAAACAATGAGAAATGGGTTTCTTTTTCCTGGGGAGATTTTTGTTTCAATTCTCAGAGCTGTGTCCCTGCCCTTGCATGAATAGTTGTCCTGCATGTATAGTTGTCCTGTACCTCACAGAGGCCAAGACTTGCTTGCCCATACAAAGAGAATTGTGTCATGACTCAGTGAATGTTTATACTTATATATTGGGTCCAGAGCTTAGGGTAAGCTGAGCCTCAGTACCTCTTTAGCATCAGAAATAACAGTTGTAGCTCAATCCAATTACCAAAAGTACGAGAAATTTTTCCTTTCAGATACAAAAGAAAGCAGCGAATAAGATAGCATTTCCCATGAAAATGTCTTTTAAATTACTCATGTTTCCCCTTGTATGTTTATTTTTCTTGCTTGCTACTTCAATGCAAAAAAAAAAAAAGTAATTTAAAAAATATATATTTTCCTGGGCATCCAATTATAATATTTTCATTTAGTTCAGAAAAGTATCAGCCCAGTCCTTGTATATGTGTTTTTGTGTCAATAGTACGTCTAATGGACTAAAAGCCAAATTGCCTGCATTTATTTTGGTGGAATGACACTGAAAAAACTGAGTTACAAACAAGAAATGGATCTTTTCTGCTGATCTCAGGGATTGATGGGCCTGAAGAAACAATTGCCTTTTTCACCTAGAGATGGTCCTACCAGCTCGCATAGGTTTACTGGGGAAGATGAGGAGTTAGGGACAGAGGGCTGAGTCAAAATGTTGTTGCTGACTCTGTCTAGGCTAAAGCCTCATCTTTTGCAAACTCTGTCATTCCATGATACAAAAATAAAAGCCAGGCCAATTTTCTTCCCCTCTTCATTTCACTTTCAAAATTATTTAGGAGAGGCTGAACTATTGGACCTACCAAAGAAATTCAGTTTTGCAGAACTCTTGAGCAAATCTGGACATCTCCTGACTTTGTTTCTTTCCTTCTTCACTTTAATTATCTTTTGATTATTTCTGTTCCCCCCACTCTTTTTCTATATCCTAATTCTGCTTTTCCACCAATTCCTTTTCTATATCCAAATACTGTCTCAGCTGTATTCTTTTTTATTGAAAAGCTAGATTTTTTTTTTTTTTCCAGCACTCATCACTTCTTTTTGTTCATTATTTGGCCATTCTCAGCTCTCCGGCAAAATACCCTGAATCTTGTGGAAACTATATTGAGGACATGTGTTATAAAGACAAGCAATTTGCCAAGATCTTTATCAAGAAATGCTCATTGCTGCTGCTTGGCTGTGAGACCCAAAAGAGAAGACATGACATGTTCTGTCTTGTCCCTGCATGTCTCCCCTGTAAGGCTCACAGCCCGGAAAGAACACTCTGTCCTCAGGCCTCTTTCCTGCCCAGCACCTACAAGTACAAAATAATCCTGTTCTAAAGGTCTGCCTTAACAGCATTTTTGGTTTTAAGGACTTTTCCTTTCTTTCCTTTTGCTTCTTACTCATGTGCTGTGGAAGGTATCTGGGAGCTTTTCTGTTCTAATGGAGCATGGGATCATTCAGGTAGGAGGCACCCCCCTGGAGGCCATCTAGCCCACACCTATACTAAAATATCCATTTTGAAGTAGGATCAAATGTCTTACCAATCAAGTTTCACACACCCCCAAGGATGGAGATTCAGCAGCCTCTGGGCACTTGTGCCAGTGCTTGACCAGTCCTGCTGTATAACATTTTTCTGGTTAGAAAATTTGTTCCATGGTTAGGAAGTACTTTCCCACTTGAAAGACATATTCTATTCAAGGCTGGGTTAGCCCCATTTGTTTCTTGGCATCCTCTCTGGTACTTACACTGCTAATAAGAAGCAGTCTTGGTCTTCTCTGAGGCTTTATTTCACTAGACTAAACACAGTATCGACTTCCCACTTCCTTTTCAGCACAAAGCCCTCCATCCCTCTGACCACTCTGGGCACCCTTCAGTTAAAGTTCATGTTTGAAAGTTCATTGCTCTGTGTTTGACATAGAGCAATCAGAAGCATATGCAGAACTTAAGTGAAATCTTATGAATATCTTTGAATTAGAGCAGTAAGATTCTCCCTTTTCTGCTGGATATACATCACCAAACCACTATAAAATCACCTTAGCAGCACATCTGCCATAGACACCAGCATCCTTCCCTTCCACAGTTACTTCCATCCAGCATATATCTGCCATTACAGCATTCAGCTCATTAATTCCTTCCTTACCATCCACTTATTAATAGTTCATCAGTGCTCTCTCCCTTTTAGCCAGCTCCATGCACACCTAATGCCAGTTTCTCCCAGCTCCCTCATCACTGCATCCCACAAAACTTCATGAAAAGGCTTAAATGAAATTCCCAGGAAGTAAACATGTTTCCTTTATGTAGGAAATAGCTTCTCAATGAGATTATTGTGTTGGCACAATCCAACATTGCAAAGTCATGTTTCATTTTATCCAGTTCACCTCCCAACCTCCACTTGCATATTATTGCAGCCAACCACTTAAGACTGCCTGGGTCACCTCCTCTCCCCACATTTTTAACTGCGGGGCCTGGATTTGCTTTTCTTCATATGTGTGTTACTGTCCTTACCTAAGAGGTCTGAAACTAGGAATACTTGCTACCAGAGCTGTGCTTTCATGTACCAGTCACTGCCAAATTCAGAGGCACAGTTTGCACCACAATAATCCAGGAGTTTTCTGGAAAAAAATTATACATTCACTGCATCTTGAACAACAGAAGCGCCAGAAAGATTATCACAGAATCACAGAATCAGCTGAGTTGGAAAGGACCCACAAGGATCACTGAGTTCAAATCCTGGCCTTGCACAGCACCATCCACAAAACATCACACCATGTGCCCACTAGTATTGTTCAAATGCTTCTTGAACTCTGTCCGTCTTGGTGCTGTGACCGCTTCCCTAGGGAGCTGTTCCAGTGCCCAAGCACCCTCTTGGTGAAGAACCTTTTCCTGATATCCAACCTAATATCCCTGACATAACTTCAGGCCATTCCTTGTTGCTGGTCATCGCAGAGGAAAGATCAGCGCCTGCCCCTCCTCTTCCCCTCACAAGGAAGGTGTAACTGCAGTGAGGTCTCCCCTCAGTCTCCTCCAGGCTGAACAGACCAAGTGACCTCAGGGTTCCTCATACGGCTTCTCCTCAAGGCCCTTCACCATCTTTGTTGCCCTCCTCTGGGTACTCTCTAAGAGTTTTCTTACATTGTGGCACCCAAAACCACCCCCAGGGCTCGAGGTGAGGCCACCCCAGTGCAGAGCAGAGCGGGACAATCCCCTCCCTTGCCCAGCTGGCGATGCTGGGCCTGATGCTCCCTACGACACACTTGGCCCTCCTGGCTGCCAGCGCACTGCTGGCTCGTGTTCAACTTGCCATTGATCAGGAACCCCAGCTCCCTTCCCACGGCACTGCTCTCCAGTTTCTCATTCCCCAGTCTGTACATACATCCAGGACTGCCCCATCCCGGGTGCAGAATCCAGAACTTTCCCTTGTTGAACTTCACATGGTTGGTGATTGCCCAGGCCTCTCCTTTGCCGAGGTCTCTCTGCAGGGCCTTCCTGCCTTTAAGCTCCTCCCGGTTCTGTATCATCTGTGAACTTGCAGTCCTGCATCCAGGTCCTTTATGAAGATGTTGAAGAGCACAGGGCCAAGGATGGAGCCCTGTGGAACCCCACTAGTGACAGGTTGCCAGTCTGATGTCACTCCATTCCCTATAACCCTTTGTGCCTGACCTGCGAGTCAGTTGCTCACCTGTCTCCTGAAGTGTTTATCCAGCTGTGTGCTGGACATTCTGTCCAGCAGGACGCTGTGAGAGACAGTATGGAAAGTATTGCTGAAATCCAAAAGGATTACATCTACTGGCTTCTTTTGATCAGCTAGGTGGGTTACCTTGTTATAAAGGAAATCAGGTTTGATAAGCAGGACTTTCCTCCCATGAAGCTGTGCTGGCTATGACTGTTAATGAAATGACTGAGATCCAAATTTACTTATGATTATCCCAAAAGCATGCAACAAGACACAAATTGTGCAATAGTTGGCACTATGTCCATAGCTGTGGAGGCAGGGATTTCTTCAATTATTTTTCTATGGTCAGAGTTTACCTGTTAGGTTATGGAGATCCAAACTGTTGCGATAGCTCTGCAGTTTCATTTCTGGAGTTACTAGCTGGAAAAACAATGCTGAGAAGAGATGAAATCATGAATGAGGAGTTAACCACCATTAGGAGAGATTTCAATTTCCTTCTAATCCCTTTCTTTGCTGAGACATGTCTGATTATCCCCATTGTATAATCCTTTACAATCACAATTCCCAGCAAGACAATTACCAGCACTGCTTTTACAATACCCATAGCTAAAATAGTTTTGTAATATGGGGAATATCAACAATATGCATTTTGTTGGCATCCCCTCAATTTTATTGAACACGTCTTGATGTGGCAAAACTCTATCCTGTAATAAAGAATCTCCGTGTAGAAATAGATTTTTTAAATAGTTGTAATGTGATATTCCACATTTCAACAGTTTGACTTTCTAAGTTCAAATAGATTTGTGAATGAAATCCCTGATCCTCTGTTCAAAACATACTATAAGCATCCTAATTCTGAAATTTCATCCTAGTAATTTAAACCAGACCTAATTCTTTCATCTGTTTAGTCCTTTACAAAACCTTTATTAAAAAAACACCTAAAACATCACGTGACAAAAAACTGCCAGTAACAATAACTTCAACTTCTGCTGCAACTCATTGGTAACAACACTTAGCTTAAAAGCTAAATTTTGTGGGTACTGATATTTGTTTAGGAAAAACCAGTATCTATATCACATGAATTGTCAAAAATTAAATTTATCAGTACTGTAAACTAACTTGCATGAATAAAATGCAAAAGACTGGAAAGTTGGATGTCAGCAGAGAGGAATGACACAAACCATGCATATGTGAATGGTTATTTGTAATGGGAATGAACAACATTATTTATGTAAAACTGACTATTTACTATGCCTAAACGTGTTGTATTGTGCCAGGATATTGCAGGTTTTTTTCTCCTGGTGCTTTTTTTGCTTAGTCTGTGAAGCTTTCATTTATTTTCAGGAAACATTTAACACATTCCTGCCGTGTTGCATAAAATTCTGCCTGGGAGGAAGGTTATTACATCTGCCAGCTCCATGTGTTCTGAGAAATGTGTGCTGAAGCTAAAAGCTCCAGACAGCATTCCTTAAAAAAGCTTTGTTGTAGGACAAAGGCCCAGCAGCCATCCTCATCTGTCCCAGTGCTGTGCGGCCCTACAGCCACCAGTGGTGTCCACAGGCTTACTCAGGAACAAGCGCCTAAGTACCTGCCTGTTGTTCTTCCACATCCAAGGCAGCCCTGCGAAAGGAGCTGGGAAATCGGTATGCAAACAGAGACGCTTCAACAATCAGGAACAATTCCAGGCCATGTGAAGTGCCCGAGGCCGTCCTCTGGCTCCTTTCAGAGCCAATGCTAAAACTCACATTAGAGACCATCCCTCTGCCAGAGCTTCTCCACTACAGAGAGGAGTGTGATCACTGTGCTCTCGGTCCCGCAGCAGGGAGACGAGCTGCCTCCCCTCGGTTTGAGTCTGTAAAACACCATGTGGAGTTTGCAGCAGCTTTGCAGGGTATCAGCTCAAGGAAGCTTGAAGCCAAGGAGTGGGGATGCTCTCCCCTCCCAGTGGTGGAACCACCTCCGGCATCCGCTCATTCCCGTTACTCAGTGTAGCTGACATCTAACTACACCACAGTGCACACAACGCTGGCTACAGTGGAGGTATCAGACACAGCTGAAGAAATCATGCTCCGTTTTTACATCAGGAAGAGCACAGCTGTGTCACTGAGGACGATACAGACGTCAGGAGCTGTGGTTCAGAAAGTCTGTCCCTGTGGCTTCTGAATCATCTGCTTTGTGGCAGCACTTGCTGCCAACCAGGCCCTGTGGCGATGCCGGCAGTCCCTTGCCCGGGACATTTGTGTTTGAGGAGTAACATCATCACCAAGCTCCAGAGCAAGGGACACCATGAGCCAATGGTCCCCTGTAGTGATCACTTACACATCACCTAATATGCATTCAATTTGTAAATAGCCACCTCATTAAATATGCCCAATTTTAGCACCAAATTCTAGACTCTCATTCCTAATTCACTTTGTGGGCAAGACAAAAAAGCTGAGCAGTTATCACAGCTTTCCCACAATTTGGAGATGCCAGGAGCCAACTCCTGATTTTTTAGACCATTCACAGATAAAAAGAAATATTTTCTATTTCATATAAATAACTTATGATTTACTAAAACCATTTCAGATTACTGAAGGGAAGAAAACGAAGGTGATGAAAACTCTTGGTGATATTTCCTTTGCAAGGTTGCAGAGTAACCTTGGCTTGTGGTAGTGTAAGGATACTTTTCATGTGACCTTTTTCTTCCTGATAAACTCTTGGTGAGAATGACAGGCTGCAAATGCTAAAGCAAGAAGCAAAAGTGAAAAATCCAATGGGAATGAGTAGAAAGTAAACTTAATATGTGCACAAGCTGCTCCAAAGAATTTTGTTAGTGTTTTATCAGGAAAATAAATATCATCTGATGCTATCTGAGGAAATTATATTCCATGGTTTTCTTAGTCCAGGTCAAAGCCTAAAATTGTCTATACTTTGTAGTGTGATGCTGTTTTAAGACTGAAGGGAAGCCTACCACATGCAATACTGCAAAAAGGAACATCCTAGGCAAAAGGAGATTTTGGAGAAAACATTTGGTGAAGCAGAACCTAGGTGCAGGGGATGAGGTTGAGGATACAAAAACTACACATATCAGTAGGGAACTAACAGCAAACTTCAGAAGTATCAAGGGACTGTGGGATTACAGATTCCTACAGATGTCAGGGGGAGCTATTCAGGGAAAGGCCTTTACTGAACAAATTAGAAGTGTTACAACCTTTTTTTTCAAATTAAACCAAAAAAATCTATTTTAAACTCTTTAACAGTAAGTATAATTTCTGGTAAATGGCCACAGAAAATCTTTTTCAAAATAAAAAGCTTGTTACTACAGGAAACCTGTGACTTCATTTTGGAATAATGAAATATCATGATCCCATCATATATTTTTTTACATTTAATCTTCACACTCTAAGAAGAGCTACTCCAGGCTACATGAAGACTACTAGTGATTAAGGGACCAACTTGAAGGAAGCAGTGGCAGAACAGGCAGAGTGACTTTGTCCCCTGGCAAAGAAGTGTCCTGTGCAAATGGCAAGCAAAGGATTTGAAACAGATGTCATCTAATATTTGCAACTAGCAATTGCCCCTTTTCTGATATCACCTGACTTATTTTCCTCCTTGTGATATCTCAAAAAATTAGTACATTTCCTACAATGCTAGCCTTGGTTTTGACGGTACTGCTTTTAAAAGAGTTTCCTCAAAGACTGATGAGAAGGAGCTCAGGCTCAGAAGAGAGTGAACAAATTACACAGATATTAGGAAGGATGGTAGAAGCCATTTCCCACTTTGTCTGTCTTTCTTATTATATTTAAGACAGTGACAGTTTCATTAAAAATTCAATAGAAATGTTGCCATTGAGTTCTCCCTCTTCCAGTAATTTTACTTTGTCTTTTAGAAAGTTTGAAAACAACTTTTCCTCTCTGTGACACTGACCTTACTCTTCTGAGAAGCAGATATTTTCATTACCCCTGTGACTGATTCCCTGAAATGATTTACAAAAATTTTCTCAATAGGGACACAATAAAGAAGATATGAAACATGGAACAAAAAGCAATGGAATTCTAAAAATGCTAAAGGAGCCTTCCAACCATTTCTTTCATCATCATCAGAAGCCAGCTAAGTCAGCTTTGTTTTCCTGACTGTATGCAGGTTTTTTTGATTCTGCAGATGTTCTCTGTAGACCCAAGAGCACTGGGAGCTCTGGTTAAACCATGTGTCCACACATCAATGCTCCTTTCAAAAGCTCTGTTTCCAGGGGTTACCAGCTCATGAAATTTGCCATCTAAAGGGTCTTGCAACCCCATCACATTGCTTAGCAGAAGAAATTGTCAGCTGTGGACTTACCCATTCCAACGGCAAAGCATGCACTGACAGTGGTCATGTGGCTGCACGACTCTCTTTGCTCTTTCATCAGGCAAGAGAAGTTCTATTACAATCAGTGGAGTTACAACAGTTTAAAACACGTGCAATGGCTTTCTGTGGGCAAGAGGGTAGAACTGACTAAAAAGACTATTCAGGGACTAATAATAATAATTTGTTCTAAATATTGTCTGGAATTGAAATCAGGTGGGGAGACAAAAGTCCTCATTAATTCAAATTGACTTTAGCTACTAGCTTTGTTTGTTAATAAAAAATGATGACCACATCAATGTCTTAAACCTTTCCCTTTTTATAATCTGTTTCTAAGAGTGTGCACTGCCTTGGAGATGTGAGAGGTGAAAGTTATTTTGAGATGAGGTATAACATTTTTCATGCTAAACACAAAACCACAGTGATTTTTATTAATGTATTATTGATACTGTCCCAGGAGTCAGGCATAGCAGCTTGCTCCATCATATTGGCACAAGTGTTCAGGCAGGCAGAGTCTCTCAGATCCATACCGGATCCTAATGAAAACTATTAAATTCCTTTGGTGGCTTATTTTCCAAACAGATCCCCTCCCCAGTCTGACATAACGGCTCAAAGACCAGTGCTGACACATATGGGAAGTGGTGAGAAAAAGTGACTCATGGCAGAAGTCAGACTACAGACTGGCAGTGATATTATTTTTTAGAAGCATCCTTCCCACCTTTGTACCCATTTGGTAGCAGGTCCCCACTTCCCAGGAGTTAACAGGGCTCATTGAAAGAGATTTAAACTAAATTTGAATAATAAATAAGCCCAGGGGAAGCACACTAATGTATGATTCTGTGTTTCTCTATCAGCTTGTAACAGTTGTAGAACTACATGCTAAATGTTATGCAGAAAGCAGCAGGTTTCACTCAATAGTTATGTGGTATCCAGGCTAAATGGGAGATTTAACATGCAGAGGGTAACAGCATAGCATTCTCCATGGAGCATCTTCTATATGACCTTTTAAAAAAATAGCAGAAAGGCAAATTTTAGAAAGTAGTAATTTTGCAAAATTATAAAATATGCAACTTCTCAAAAGAAAAATTGCAGAGACTATTGCACACAGATAATGACAATAGTGTGAAATGAAACACAAAGGTTTAATTTACGTTTTTCAAAAATGCCTGTAATTTTTACCAAAGCCTCTGCCCTCTGTTCATGATTGCCAATTGTTCTGGTATTCACAGGGAAAAAAGACAATACCCCTTGTCGCCTTCACGTAGGCATGTTTTGAAAGTCTAGGCACTTTCAAAATACTGACCAATCCAGACAAAAGAATCAGAAAAAAGTAGACCACAGAAACCTCAAGATTTGAGCATTTGTATGCAACAATGAAGATCTAAGTAAGAGCAGCAGGGAGTGACGGTTGATGATGCTGAGCTAAAATACAAAGGGAGATTCCCAACAAGTTCCCTCTCCACACCAAATCCGCCATTGTCACACATAGCTGCAGCCCTAGAGAAGGGCTGGGTGTAGTGCCAGATGTAGGGAAGGGCTGGGGGGAAGGGGATGGTTTCATATCAGAGCGGTTCAACTTGACTGCTTCTGGATTTTATTTTTAGCTTTTGGTCTCGCACGTAATTTTAACATCAGCAGGGGAAACCGAGTCCATTCTGCATTTTCAACAAGCAATACCAGGGGATTTCACAGCGAGGAGCACCTGACCAGAGTGGGCAGAGCTGCAGCGTTCCCCTGCCAGGAGCATGCAGAGCCCCTGCTAAGGAAGGGGTACATGAGAGCTGGTGTGCTGCATGAGAAGCTCTTGCACCAGCACAAAATAAACTCCAGGGAGATGAGCTTCTTCACTCTCAGGAAGCAGGTGTGACTCCCGGGCAGCCAGGAATCTTTGCTAGGGAGGATCTGCCACCCCGTCCTCCTGGGTTTCACCATAAGAACCAGCTCTTCCTTCCAAAAAGCAGCCCATGGAGGAAGTGAAGCCTCTGCCCAGGCTTACGCAACAGCTCTGAGGTCAGAATGTCCCTGGAAATCACTTTCTATTTCTGCCCGAGGTCTGAATTTCTTGTACTACATATTTGAGCAAACTTCCCTTGGAATCGAGGTCAATCCACTGAGGTGGCACACAGACTCCTGAGCTTCTCTTTCTGACAAAAAAAAAGTCTCACTTTAAGAGGAGGGATAGAAAAACATCTTGGCCAATATTCTTCTCAGGAGTCGGGAGACTTTCCTGTAAAGGAATAAATCTGGCTTCATAATCCCTTTAAATAAGGAAGGGATATGATTCAACATCTCCCACATCCTGGTTGAGCAATCTAAACAAAAAGCATCAGACCATCTAACTAGCCATCCGAAAGAAAGTCAGTTGGACCTAGACCACTCAAATCCTCTGGTGATGGGATCAAAGTCTTTATAGCTAGCCTGGCCCCCAGGACACTTTTGCTTCAAGAAGCAATGTGGGAAGAGGGGATATTACAGACCCAGCACAACCGATTAATCCTGTTAAAAGTGTGCTAACATACAATTAGAAAGGGCTCCTGCTATGGTAAGTAGGTTCCCTTCCACAAATTCAGTTTAGAACAATAAAGGTGTTTGCTAGAACTCACCCAGAAAGGAAGACTCAAATCCCCCAATGTGTAAGGTACTTTCTGAGTAGTGATACTCAGATTTCTCAACAAAATTGTATGACCAAAGTGGCAAACTCCACAGCAGCTTCACTGTGTAACTACAGGATCCTTGAGGAAGAAAACCTTTATGAAAGCACATAACACTTACTGGTGCTCGCTGAATTTTGGTTTTCCAGTTACCCATCTGCTAAGAGACACTTCCAACACATATAAAGTGCTGTTGAAAAGTTATCTCCCAAAAGGAATGTACTGAAGCCATTCTGACAATGGAGTTACAATACTTTTACCACTGATACCACCCAACTTCTGTTCTCACTACAGAGAGAAACTGCTGCTATCCAGGAAAAAACATAAAAATTTTGTTAAGTGACTTGGCTTATGTGTAGGTAATTTACAATGTCACAGAAAGGCAATCTCCAGGAAAAGCAGAATGAGAATACAAGAGAATGCATGGCTAAATGTCAAACAAAGCAAGACAATAGTCGGATAATGAGATTATGGGCACAAAAACATCGGGCATGAACAGGGGTAAACACAGTTAGACTTGCAGATGTCTCATGAAACAACACACGAACATTTATTTAAGAGTGAAATAGATCCTCTTTACTGAGGTGAACTAGACTTGGTATGCATTCATGAGTGGGATTATAAACATTGACACCCTTCAGTTTCCTTTGGCATTGAGCAAGTTCCTTGGAGGGAAAACCCCCCTTTTGAATGCTTTGTCAAACAAAATCCACATCTAATGTACCAAGTTAAAAATGGCAAACAATAAAGGTAAATACTTACATCATTCAGTACCTCCCATACACTCAGGATCCTCACTGTGTTCTCTTTTCAGCTCCATCATCTTCCCTGGTGACTGAAATACCTCACTCTTCTCTTTCATCATACAACTTCTTTGAATTTTCATCTTTCATGCTTAGAAAGCGAGCTAAAAGGGTACTGAAAAGTTCCTTAAACACACATGGAACTTACAGTTAATTAATTTTTTAAAACAGACAGGTTTTCTTTAGAAGTACAGCCCTACAATAATTCAAAACACAATGTTGGCAAAACGGGATCCCTGTCAAAACAGTGTGTTGCTCTCGTGGGTGTCTCAGTTTGAGACAAATTTGGGAAGACAGTCTTGAAAAGGTGTCTCTTTTAAAAGGTAGAATTTTAGCTCTTCTCTAGTTAAGGTTCAAAAAGAAAATCTTCTTGGAGGAAAGTGAAAAAAGAACTGTTTATTTAATAAGCAAGGTGAACGCAGGCACAAGGGAAAAAAATGAATAATATTAGACAGTAAATTTTCTTTGCTGTGGAGAAAGATGGTGGATTTTAGAGTCTCTCTTTTCTTTGGTTTAGCTCCTCCCAAAGGTTCAGCCCAGCTGGGCCGGGGCGGGGCCGGCAGCTCTTGGTGAGGGCCCCACCGACTGTCTCCCCCAGAGATGGTCTGATTTTCTGGATGGGAAAAAAACAAGATGAACAGTCTAAAAAGAGGGGGGAAAAAACCAAAACCAACTGCAATCTTAGCAAGAAGGGGAAAAAAAATTCTCTGTCCTAACTCACAGCTGGACTGATTACTGGGGAAAGAAAAAAAAGGAAAAAAACTAAAAAAAAACTTGCACTTTATCTCAAAGAGATAAAAACAAACCATGTTAGTACTTTCTCTAGCTATTGCTCCCTGCCAGCTCAAGGTTACAGGACCCATTCCTGGGCATAAGCAGACGATAGGGAAATACAAAGCATAAAATCACCCCAGGACATTGGGCGATGCTCACAAACAAGCCAGACAACAGCATGCTGCTTGTAAAAGACCCAAGGCCACCAGCATATTTCTAACTTGGCCAGTTCTCTGCTCTGGTGCCTCACGCAGCCCTGTGAAGAGGGACCACCCACCACACCAGGCACACTATGCCATGATGGAGGTAAAGCAACAGCTACATTCCTTCCATGCGAAAAGTTTGTTGAATTGCTCCCTGATGCCATTTATCAGTGCAGCCACAGCAGCAAAGTGCTCCTAGTGCAAATCTAGTTTCACTGTCAAGTGTCACAATATTCCCATTCCAGCATTAAAATGCCTGCAGTCATTTTGGCTTGAAGGACATATGTTTATTTAGCATTAGATGTGTCTTGTAGCATTCAGATATTCCCCAAGAATAGTTATATTTAGGACTTCTTTCACCTAGTAATGACACAAAGCTGGAAGTTGCTGTCTTGTGGAAGCTGACTAGAGAAGACCATAGCATTATTTATGTTCTTGAAATTAAGCAGATAAAGCTGAAAATGAGGACATAATTTAAAGGTAATTATTTTCCTCTAAACATCTGATTTAGCTTAAGGCAAGGAAATTAATGGTATTTGCATATGATGCACTCAAGAAAAAAAATTCAAGTCTTACTACACATCTTAGCCTTGTTTAAAAATGATGAAAGTCTTCCTTTAGGAAAGAAAAATGAGCAATGCCCAAAGTTTTTCACCAAAAATTCCCCAAACAACTCTGCAGTTACCTGGCAAACAACCAATAGAGAAGCAAAGAACTTGCAAAGCCATTAGTCAAGCGCACCAGCACTCTTTGGTGACATGCAGCTTGTCAAAGCAGTGTTTGCTTATGGGAAACATGAACACAGGGTATTACTGACCTGTTCAACCTGTTCACTTCAAATACAGCACAGGGCAGCTTGGTTTAACATTACAAAGAACTCTGACACTCTTTACAAGATCTGTACGAATTCAAGTTCCCTCATTACAAGCTTTGAGGAATTCAACAAAAAATATGTCAGGGGAACCAGACATCAGCTTTCCTCCTCATTCAAAATATTTGGAAGTTATTTGCTTAGTGATTGTCATGATCACACTTGAATGGTCTTCTGACAATCGGCATTTTCTTCCACACATAATCTAACACTTCTATAGAAGAACATCACATTTTCAGTTTTATTTCTTCTCTTACTACCAATAGTACTATTTTAAGTCATAATCCCCCCCAAAAATTACTGATTTTCTTACTACTGTAAAATAGTGGAGATTATTAGGAAGAAAAAGGCAGGAAAACCAAACACACAAATCAGAATGGAACTTACTACAACCCTAGTAATTCCACTTTATTGAAAAACCTTATTTTTCTATCTAGGAATGCCATTTATGGTGATTTACAGTATTCGGCAAGCAAGATCTCCTGCTGCTGACAATGGCACTAGGTTTTGCCTTAGTACATGGTGGGGCTCCTTTCAGACACATACCTGATGGCTGAGAGAAGAGGAGAGACAAGTTTTGACCATGACAGCTCTGCAGTTTGTTGAATTCTTCAGTGGCAATAGCATTTCCATGTTGGTGTCACCCACCTCTCCTGAAAACAGGCTCCTCTCTGAAAATCTCTCAGGTTATCAGGAGAAAAATGGCATGAGCTTGCTCCCACACAGAGCAATTCTAGAAGAAAGAGAACCTTTTCCAGCATGGGTCAGTGAGTTGCACACTGGTGCTAGAGAACATACATGGGATGATCCTGGATTGGCTATAAATCGACCCTTGACTGGAACCAGGAACAATTTTCATGTGTGACAATCTGAGAGATTTTTTACAATGTTCAGAACTGGTCCCTCTGCTCCTACAGATATGTTCGCTAGTAGTGCTCATTTCTCAGACAGAAGAAGAAGTTGGTTAAACACTGAGAATTCCTGAAATCCCACCTTAGGAAGTTTTTACATGCCAGGATACAGCCATCGAGTTGATAGTTTAAATTAAAAGAACAAGAAATAACCTGTACAGTGAAACAAAGTGCAATAGAAAAAAAAAGACGCAAGAACAGTAATCTGCAGTATTACAAAGATACTATGCAGGAAAGAAATTCCTTTGTATCTAGAAACTATGTCTTAGAGTCTTGGTAATACTACTCTTATATTTTAAGTACCAGGCAGAGCTCCTGATCTGTAGGTAACTCATGAGCAAGTGCTGTTTGTTCGGGGCTTACTAAATTTTGAACAACGTGACTACTGATGAATCAGTGTAATTCAGTATAGTACAGTGCAGATTAATTAGTAATACAGTGCGGACCTCCTTTAAGCCCTCCCCAAAATTTAACCATTATTATAGATAGATCAGTGCAAAAGTATTTCTTCTACATACAGTACCAATTAAATAAGCGATTTTCCATAATAAACTGTCCAGTGCAATAGAAGAAGTATTTTAATGCTATTGTGTAAATTCCAGTTCCTTCTTCCCTTGAATGCTATGCTTTGTCCTAGATTATCAAACAGAGTTTCTAAGGCATTAATGAGCACCTTTCACTGGAGCATGTAAGTATACTTTGTATTTCTGAAAAGTCACATGGACATTCATATAAAAAAGTAAACGAAACCCCAGAATGAGAAAATAGTAACTGAAGGCTTAGAGACTTTTAGATGAGGAACAGTTGAAACTTGCTTTTATTTCACTCTGCAGACATAACTACACACATCAGCAAGACTATGTAACAGTCATCAGCACAAAAATGTTCTCTGAAAATTGCTAAGGAACAGAGACTTTCATGACACAATGAAAAAATGACAACTCATAAAATGAGTTTACAAAATTAAGAGGTACAGAGCTACAGACAAGACTAAATTACAGAATGCTTGCTGAAAATATATTATTAAGGAAACACAGCCTTCTACTCAGTTTTCGTCATTTTAAGAACAGTATTTTCACTGAGGTTAGGCAAAGGAAAAGTTTGACTGTCTGCAGGGAACAGCCTATGAGTCGTCTGGCGGCGGAAGGAAATCCTTGAGACATGTACATCCATGTGCTATCGCAAGTGGAAAAAGAGGTAGGCAGGAGTTCCCTCCCTGGTGTATCTGCCTCTGATGGTTATCCAAAAGCAAATACCAAGCTTTGAGCTCATCTGGTCTGGCTGTTTTAATTCTTTAGCACATTTCAACTCAATCTTTTCACTGATACTTGTCAAATGTACTGCTAGTGGCACGCTATCTTCTCTGCCTAATGCCACAGACCTGCTAAGGGAGAGCTGAAGTTACAGCATATACTCTTCTGGCAATATCCTCTCTGCTGCACTCGGGGATCTAGGCAGAGACTGATTGCTGCTGTTGAAAACTGCTCCCTCACATTTGCGTTACTGCTCTAACATCTCTCCGCTGGGCAAAATTACTGCAGCTGCTTTTCTGCTACTGGCAGAAAGAGACATTAAATAAAAACCAGTAATACCCTGCTTCTTTCCCGAGGCTCTCTTTTCAGGCTGTTCTTAGAAAAAGAAGTAGAAGTATCTGGGTTTTTTTTCAGTTTCTGTATTTCTCTCTCTAACACCTCTCTTATGCCCCATGTTCTGTTTTCCCCACTCTCTACCCTCCTGTTAGCACTTCCCAATGCAAACTCTGGTCTTCCTTATTCCTTATATGAGAAAACGTAACTGATTTCATACTACACACACACACACACAAAAAAAAAAAAAGAAAGGCAGTTTGGCCAAAATCAGTTCAAGACATTCCACAAGTTCAGTGTCAGCATGCCTTGCACAGTTTGACTCAGTCTGCATTCTACAAGATTGATCCCAACAGGCACACTTGCCCTGGGTGAAGAGTCCCTCTGAAAAGTTAAAATTCCTACAACACCTACCAGGTAGGCAGAAAGAGATAAGACAGCAGATAACAGGGAACTTCGTGGCATTTCCTGCAGCCTGCCTCCCGTAGGATCTGGCTTTGGTCCATTTAAAGCATTCAATCTATTTAATCCTACCCACATGTAGTTCACTGGGAAAGAGGCAATTTACAACTTGTACTACCCAGCACCTAAACAGGGGCGTTCAGTTTCACGCATACAAGTAACAAAAACAGCTAAAACACCACGATAAATACACATAACACAAAATTCATAAAACATTAAACCACATTAAAATATTAAACCACACGGAAGCATATAGCATATATAAAGTATATAGGTAGTACGTGTGTATGATTTCCAGGAGTTTCTGTGCGGCTGGAGCCGGCAGGCTCGGAGGCAGCTGGCCCGGGGGGCTCCAGCGCCGGCCGGGACCCCGCGGGGCAGGTGAGCCGGCGGTGGGTGCGGGGGGCAGCCCGGCCCTCAAGGAGTTACGGAGCACGATTACTTCATGTTCCCACCGGCCGCTTTCGGCTGCTCCCCCCCCCGGCCCGTTTCACAATCCCGGCTCTCGAGCAACCCTGTCAAGCCGGGCGCGCTCCGTGCGCACACACACCCCCCGTGTTCTCATGCCGGATTTTCCCAGGCCATGAATAATCTCGAAGCCCCCTCGATAAATACACGTTCAGGGATGCCCGGAGCTCATTCAACCCGCCAGCCTCGGCGACGAGAAGGGCCCGGGACCGGAGCCGAGAAGAAGAAGCCGCACCATGAAGTTTTCCCGGGACTGTGGCTGCGACCGTGCCCGCTCCGGCCGCCGCCGCCGGCCGCCCGCCCTCCGCGCCGCGCTGNCCAACAGCCTGCGGCTGGCGCGGCTGCTGCACGCCCGGGCGGCACAGCTGCAGCACGAGGTGGGTACGGCCGCACCGCGGGCTCGCACACGCTCGGCCCGGCCGCGGCCTCCTCCCGCCAAGGTGCGACCAACCCTCTCCGTGTCTCTCCCCAGATGTGCGAGAAGTTTACCGTCTGCGAGAACAGCATGGAAATGCTCCTCCACAACAACCTCAACCTCCCCAAGGTGACGGAGGAAGATGGGTGTCTGCTCGCCGGCTTCGATGAGGCAAGGAACCGCTCTCCTTTCTGCTCTAATCCCGTCTGCCTGGGGCAGGTCTTGCCTGCTCAAAAGAACTGTGGAAGTTGACCTAAAGATTTGTGCCAGCTCCAGCTGGCTTTGGCCAGACCTCCACACTATATAAGCATCATCTGCTAACTTGCACACAGCACAGAGCTCAAGATCATTTTGAAGTCTAAGTGACTTTTTCACCTTTCTCTCATTTCAGGATAAATGCTTGAGAAAAATCTCCAGTGGGCTTTATACATTTCAGACATACCTCAAATACGTACAAGAAACTTTTATTAGTGAAAACCAAAATGTTGAATCTCTATCCTACAGTACAGAGCACCTGGCACATACCATAAGACAGATGGTGAGTTGGTTTTAAATTCACTGTGATATTTTTTGTGGCTTAATACTGATGTGCAGTCAGAAATAGAGGATGCTATGTTTCAGTTCCTTGAAAAAACAGGTGACAGTTCCTTATGCTCAGATCTTACCCTCATGACTTAGAGGTTTTACAAAGTTTCATTTTCTTCTCTTAAAGAAACAACTCTTCTTCCTACTTTCTATTGTTACTTCTAATTTCCAAACCAACTAAATGCATCATTGGTTTAAGAATAAATATATTAAACTAGCTGATAGAAATAAGATTTCTCAGGGATCGTGTCTCTAATTGTGGAACTGCAATTCAACCCCTACCTCCTAATGCTGGAACCCACTGAGAAGTAAAGTCAGCAATTTTTTAAAAAAGTCTACATTAAAAAGAAAAAAAAAAGCACCAAGTATTTTTTTTACAATATTAGTGATCTTTAAAACTCTCCAAAACAAACTTTTAAGCCAAGCTGTATGGTATATTGAGATATCAGTATGCTGTCAATATACCAGACAGCTTCCTACTGAAAAACCCATATTTTGCTTGTAAAAAGTCTTCTTTCATAAAAACATCCATTTCTTTTTTTATTTGGTAAACTAAAATGCTATTGATTTCTGTCAGACATTTTTGATGTTTTGGAGAGCTTTGAAAGATCACACTTCAAAAATTCACTTCATTCCTGAAGTTCTTGCTCATATTAATAATCCTTAATATGAACACTTCCTTTTGTCTTTGGGGAAACCATTTGCCTGATTAAAAATCACCCAGGTAAGGACTTCAGAAGTCTTGGGGCATTATTTCCTTCAAGGTAATTTTTGGCATGTGAAAAGCCTATTGTGTGTCTGCCATACCTTTCCTAACATATTTACTTATGCCCATCATTCTTCATGTGAAAGGAAGCTGAACTGCTTTTTTTCACACTGTGCTAGCTGAGAATAATAGTCCTGTCATAAGACAGCAACTGATTACTGCATTCGAGCTTGATGTATAAGTTGGCAGAAAGTTTGTTTTATAACTGAGAGACTAGGTTCTTTGGGTTGGGTTTGGGGGTTTTTTGTGGGGGTTTTGGGTATTTTTTTTATCAAGGACATCAAAACAGGCAGAATTAAACACAGTGATCAAAAGCAAAACCTGTACTTGTGTAAACTATGGAGTTTTTGAGAAAAAGCCTTGATCTTAAAGTTGGAAATTTTTCTTTGTGAGAGAAAAACCTGCTATTTAAGGCAAGGACAGGAAAGCCAGAACCCATCACTTGTGGTTAGATAGATCCACCAGCATGATACCTGTCTGGATATCCAGATACAGACTTTCACAGAGCGCAACAAGGAGCTGGGCATACCAGTAAAACGAGGCGTGATCAGAACCCACTCCCAAGTAGTCTGGATAGAAAGAATATTTATCTCTTATATTTCACAAGAATGATGTTCCAGAAGGAGGTTTTCATGTTTTTGTCACTTGTTAAAGGGTAGGAGAGATCCTAAATACAGGATTAAGCAGATACTTGCTAAAACTTTGGACTCCAAATCACCTAAAACAGCTCAATGATTTGGGTGTGTAACTTCCATTTCCAGAAGTCCCACTTCTTGGGAAAAGTTCTTCAAAGGCTTTTAGGTACTGGGTGCACAGTGCTGTGACTCAGCACTAGATAAGTATTCCTTTTACTCATCTTGTAGTTATGTTCTCACATATCGGGGAAAGTCGGTGGCACTTAGTCTGACATGTGACTAAATGCCTGGAAAGTAAGAATTAAGCAGCTAAACAAATTCATCTTTGAACACTGTTAATCGACTACAAAATGTGAGAGTACTTCAATGTCAGCCAATTAACTCATGACTCAGGATGGAGCAGTACAGGTTGGGACAAACCATGATCAGCACTTCCCACCTAACCCCCCACGTGACTGCGGGAGAACAGGAGGGTTGTATTGATCTGCTCAGAGCCTGCTGAACCGTGATGCCAGACCTTGCATTCAAACCAGAACAAACAGTATAGCCCAGAGATTCCTACACGGCAATCGCAGCAGGCATCAGCATTCCTCGCACCTCTCCATGGAAGCAGGGCTGGAGGGGAACTACTGGTCCCAGGGAGGGCTGCTGTCTGCAGTACAGAAAGGGTGGATATGCAGCTGCTTGGGAACGTACAAACCAATGCTCTCAAAGCTCAGTTATGGTGTTTTAACCAAGGCCCCCAATATCATCTTTTCACAGGTGATCAATCCCGAAGAAGTGATCATCCCAGATGCAGCTACCCAGGAATCCCTCCACACAAAGCTGAAGTCCACTAAGGCCTGGACAGAGAAAATCACCATCCACCTCATCCTCCGAGATTTTACTTCATTTATGGAGAAGACAGTGAGGGCCGTGCGCTATCTGAAAAACACCAGGAGTTTCAGTGTTTGAATGTTTTAGTTCAGGCACAATCCTTTTGTTACAAATCTGTCAGGTGGCAGATGACAGCGTTGTTCTGTTTTAAGAACTAGAAATAGTAACAATGGTTTGCATCTACATACATTCCCACGTCCTTCTAGGAACTTATTTATTGTATTTAAAATATTTATTATTTTTTAATATTTCTTATTTATATTTTCAATATTTAGAAATAATTTAAACAAAAGACGTATTTTATTTCCTTTCTAAAGGTACTATTCAGAATAAAAACTTATTTAATACATATTCAATAAAAAAAATTTTCAGAACCCAGAAAAATTGTTGTATAACTTATGTTTTTATATATTTGAGAGATGGTAATTATGACTTATTTATACTTTTAGAATAAAAGCTGATTTTTAAAAAAAGCTTGTATAACATGTGTGAATTTTAAATAAGACTAAAGCACTCTAATATATCTAGTTTTTAATACCTGCAATTATCAGAATAACCACTTTCAAGAATTTATCTGTATAATTAGGCCAGTTATCAACATAGCACATATGCACACACATACAGAGAACTTGATCAACACATAAATCTTAAAATGAGATATTAAGGAACCAGACGCACTGAAAACAGCACTTAAGAATGAACAAGAGAAACTATCAATGCTCCTGAGAAACAAATTAACAAGTCCCTTATATTTAACAAGGAACACCCAATAAAATTGTTTGTAAGGATCTTCTTACAAGTCAAATAATCTCTTTTAAAAAATAAAGTGGTGAGACAACCACATTAACCACTTTGACATGACTATTATCCTCTGATTAGTTTTATTGCTGTCACCCAGGGGAACTTTCCAAGTTCAGTTAAACATTTCTTCTCCCTAGCCCAAGAAGCAGAAAAAAAATTTAGGTTATTTCCTCAAGCAATATAAATCAACATATTGCTGTTGAGCAATGCAGCAACATGCATTTGTCTTTTATCATTTTTATTTCACTAGCATGGGCAACTCACATACCATGAATGTATATTCTTGAATACTATATAGGGGGGAAAAAAAAAAAGCAAACAACAGAACAGGACTTAAGCCTGAGTACCAAACTACTGAAACTTTCCTTGGCTGCATCATCTGCAGCACTGTAGCTGTGCAGGTACCTCATACACCCAAACTCAGAGGAATTCACAGACCACACGGGGGATGCCGGCAGCAGAAGTCCCTCAAGCTTTGTCCCTAAAATTGGCAGAATATTAATTACCCTCACTCTTCCTTCTGGCACAGTGGTGAAGATGCCGAGATGAAAGGCATGCCTTGGAATGTGGATAAGGATGTCAGTAAACTCTCCTCTTCCTCTGAGTGATCTGATTGTCCACATATGCATTCCACCACTGGGGATGCCAAAACAGTGACCAATCCATCCACTGCTCACATCTCAGATGCTCAAAACAAAACAAACCACTGCTTTGCCCAATATGGTAAAACTGTCATCTCAAGTTGAGCAACATCTGGAGAAGGAATGAGGAGATCTCAAGGAGATCTTTAAAGATGTCTGTGGTGAATGGGTTTTCTAACAGCACATAAGATCCTACTTTAACTGTCCTGGCACATGCTCTAGGAAACATAGGAAAGCTTGGCTTAGCTTTTTCACTGCCTACATTCACAGGGGGTTTTTTTCAGTGACCACTTGTTTAGAGACCTTTCTGGCTTTTATTATGCCAATAATAGCTGTAAGACCCAAAGTGGATCCCACACTGGACCTAATTACTGTGTGAGAACAGAGAGGGAAAAAAAAAATTTAGAAAAATCCTGACCAAAAGGAAAGGGACCTCCCAGTTTCACTTCTCCCAGTAGGGAGTAGCTGCCCGAGATCACCATCAGTTACTATGTACACTGCACCTAAATAAACTCACACTGACCTCCTGAAAGACCAAAAATCATGTAAGAACTGGAGGGCTGAAATCCCTTGCAACTGAAAAGACAAGTACCAACACTTCCACCAGCACCCTTCAGCTAATGGCTACCCCATACTGTCTGCAATTCTAGCAAACATGTAAATGCTGACACATTTTAGGGTGCAGAAGATGAGCAAAGATTACCACTTGTTGGGTGGGGAGGTCAACTTTCAAGTCCTTCCTGGAGCAAGGTGTTATTGCTGATGGTGTCACTGAGCTGCCATCATTTCACCTGTGGCTCCTCCACAGCTCCCCACAGCTCTCAGGGTCCTTCAGTGCAGAAGTTGCCTTGCTGGCCACCAATCTCCTGTCACAGAGGCGACTTCAGGGACTGCTCCCAGGATCAGCACCACTTGCTAAGATCAACACTCACTGGTGCTTCTGGCACACAAGTATTTGCAGTTGGGAATTCAGATGAAGTCAGAGGAGACCTAAACACTGCTGAACATGTTACAGGGCCTCTCAAATGAACCAGCTTATCATCCTTTTTCCAGTTTGCTGTGCAGAAAGTATTTTACATCAGTAAACACACAAAGGCATTTATTTTAGCTGGCAGACCATCAAAAACACATTAAAAAACCAGATCAATAGTAAAAGCGAGCATTCCTAACTACACTTAGAAACAATACCTCAGCACTTCTATTGAAGAGAGTTCCTCCTGACAGCCAACTCACTGAGCAAAGAAACCTCAAAAAACCAAAACAACAACGAAAAACCACTAACACAACCCAAATAAAAAAAGACCTGCTAAAAATTATCTAATGAAAATAGGAAATTACCCACCAAAGGAGCATTTTGGCTGCTGCTGTACAGGACCAGCCTAACCCTGCACAACCCAGCCAGCCTTTCCCTGCATTTCCACTCATCCTTAGTTGTTAACCTCACACTGAGATTTTGGAATGCTTAACAGGTTACCAGCTCCCTTCATCCTGATTTTGAATTCCCAAAGAAGGAAGCAGGTAAAGCTATGTTGAAAAGCATGTATACATTATACAGTATGGAAGAAAAGCCCACAGTATTCAGAAACAGTGTTTAAGATGAGAAACAAAATATCCCTAACAGCAGCTGCATAACATCAGAATGCTGGGCAAGAGAGAAAAAAACCAAAACAACCCCCCAAAAAACCAAAAAGACAGAATGTAACCTAATATTGAAGTCCTCTGTAATAGTAAAGTAGGTGTTTTTTAAGTGACAGACTCTGAGGTACCATTTTCCTATTTTTTAGCCATACTTGATTGTGTAAGAAACTTCTAAGAAAAAAAAATAGTGGAAAACATTTCAGCCTGACCAACTTCCCAGGCTGCAGTACCATCCCGTACCCAGTACTGGTGTAAACACTAAATTTTGGCAGAAAGAACAACAGCTACTTGAAAGAGACTGCCCCTGCATCTTAGTGCCTCCACAGATTTAACTAACAGCTGATGGTGAGTGAGATTAGCAAAACCTAGCTGATGCTACAAGAGATGGAAGAGTTACACCACCAGTAAAGCATGGCAGCAGCATCACCTTTCAGCAGTAATGAGCCATTAGGTTGGCTTACCTTGATGGGAAACTTCCCCCTATGTTTGCCACTGTTATTTGTGACTAATAATCTTTTCAAATTTCAATTTAAAAGATAAAAGGATGGAAAGGTAAGTGTGCAGTAGTATACATCAAAGACACTATGGTCAAGAGGTACTGGCAAATATATACAGATATATATATATGTAACTACATACTTTGTGACTAAGTCCTTGATTTTCAAGTCAAATGATTAGATAGCAATTTCTGATCTCTCGCAGTGATTTTCTTTCTTCTTCTTGATAAAACTAAAACCCACCCACCCCCTTGCTCCCAAAAAAATGCAACCTCTGCAGGCTTCAACCCTGAAGTTTTATTTCCTCCATGAATTACTAGAAAAATCAACCAATTTCTGTAATCTAAACATATTTAACCAAATTGTCCTATATTTTCAAGACTGTCTTTGGCAGTCATCGGAAAAGACACTACAGAAATTTTGCAATCTGGATTTCTATTCAGTGACCAGAATCTAAGATTCAATCTTTCCTGAGAAAATGTATTTAAAAAAAACAAACATTCACCTTCAGAAACAAAACACTGAGATTTGATTTGCCCTGACATATTGTTTTCCACATAGCAAATAAACATTCCCTCCATCTAACCCGTCCTCTAATCCTGAATTAACATAAGCATAACCAAGAAACAATGTATGTAACCCACAAGCTTAACCAAGAAATGGCTATTGCATCACACACCATCATGGAAAAGTATTTAGAAATTGTAATTAAGTGGTTATTTGTAAAAATTAAATTAGTCATATGACATTTAACAGGATGTGGTCTCTCCTCCTGTGGTGAAAACAGATGTAAAGAGCTTTAATTTCCAAGTATCATCAGTATCATCATAGCTTAAATTCCAAGCCTGTAACAAAATATTTCCAAAAATATCCTGGGTATATATAATTTGGCTTAGCAATTTTCCTGATAAAAACCATTATGTTAGATCTCTGTTTCACTTCCCAATGCAGAAGACAAGAGCTTAAGCAGCTCTTTGTCACCTGCAGCCATTTTGGAAGACAGCTGTACAAAGTAGCAAAGGACAGGTTTTATACTTCACCAACATGGGCCTGCTGAGACAAAATCCTGAACATTGATTTGGCCTGCTCAGTATACGTGTTTAGATGCTATAGTTCAGCTAACAGGAGCTCTGCTGATGAATTAATTCAAGGAAAAAAAAAAATCACACAGCCTCTGTTTCACAACTGTGATGAGATACAGTTACTTTGCACCAGCCGTGTCTACATCAGGAACTTGTACCAGAATTAAAAACTTGTTACAAATTCCCTATCACCTTAATTTTGCCTCACAACTGGCCAGGCCTAGAAGAGTTAATGGAGCACACAAGTAGGTTTCTTCGTCGATTAAATTATTAAGAACAAAATTATACACTATATAAAAAAGCCAGATTTTTTTTCCCTTTAGTGATGACACTAAAGTGACTATTCATTTTATACCCTGTTATCAGGAGATCCACAGTCCATACTCCAAGACCAAGAAAACCACCAAACTCTCAAGACTCCCTCACAGTCCCTTGCAAAATTGCTTGTCACAGGGTACAACATGCTCCAGAGACAGGTGACACAAGCCACAAGCACACTCCACCTCCACTCTGAAGGAACGAAGTACAGAGCCAAACAATCCCTAACTCCGGGTTAAGATCAACAGGACACCTCAGAGTCAGTACAATCTCCACCAAACACAGGAAGGCATCAGTGATTTTATCTCACATATCTAGACTGTAGCCTTGAGCTCAGCTGTGGAAGTCCCAGCTCATTTTTCAGTAAACTATGCTCACTGGCTTTATTCCAACACTAAGGGTTCACAGGACTGCATCACAAACCCCAACACAGAAAAGAATCTGCACTTGGCTGCAGAAGGCACCAATTCAGTGACAGAGATCAATACAGTCAAGCAGGGAAACTCATATTTGTTCTTTTCTAAGCATCTCCCATGTGACAGTAAAATAAAACTTTCTCAAGTTCTACTGGGAGAAAAATGGAAAGGAAAAAAATTAAAGATTAAAACACTTGAAATTAATAACACCTTATTTAAGTGCCCGGCCTTGAAAACATGAGAGTCCTTCCACCTCCATAGATAGACCTGCTCTCTTCTCTTTAGCACCACCAAAAAAACCCAGTCTTGCTTAAACTAGGATATTTCCTGACCTTATTTAAGAGAATTAAGAATCTTCACAAGAATCTGTTTAATGTACAACTTCATGAACCACTGATCTGCTCTTACAAGCACATCCAAATTTTGTGAAAATGACAAAAACTGCCAAGTGACTTCAAAACATCCATACCAAAGATTTCTTAATTTTTAACTTGAAGAAGAATAATCTCCAATTTTTTTTTTTTGCTACCATACAATTAATTACCAAGATTTAATGATTAATACCTAATTTCTTTTTCCAGGAAAGAATATAAACATTTATTTAAGGAGAAGTTTCATTCACCTTTTAATTACAGAAAGAGCACTATACAGAATGAAAGTCTGGACATATAAAGAAAGAACATTATACCACATACTGGCATTCAATTTAACCTAACTTGAAGGTACTATGAAAGACTTCTTCCCCCTCAATTTGAAAACACAAGAGTTCTATGCTAATGACTTTTCTGAAACATACTTGAGCAGCAATAAATTACCAAAAATTTGCTATCCAACGTGCTTAAAGTAAGAATTGCATAAGCAATATTTATCTAATAATTCCAAGTCTCAAAAAACCTGAAATGCAACCATTTTTAAGACAAACTTTCAGCATGGAAATGCCACAGATTCTGGCCTGGGCTTGACATATCCATGCTTTTGTAAAACTTCTAATGAAAGCTGAAACACTTCCTTATTTCTCTACCTCTTGCCAAATATCATTCGTGGAAAGCAGCCAGAGTAACCATGTGGTGGTTACCACCCACAAACCACATCCCCAAATATCAGACACACAACAGAGCACACAAAATACACTTCTGTAGGTGTTTGGGTCCACCTACCCACTGTTGCATGTCAGGCATTGTACACCCTTGTGAAATGCAAAATCTGATTAAGAAATACAAGTTACTTCACACTGAATACTGTATCCCTTAGTACTAAATATCTCAGGTTACTGCACGAAGGTCAACAGAAGAAAAATGTTCCTAATCATGATTAAAGTCACTATCAAGTACAAACAGATTATTTCATTACTATTATCATTCGGATCAGTCAAGAAAAAGAATAAACATTTTAATTCCTTTCATAATTTAAGACACATGAGCAGTTACATTAATCTCAAGTTACCGTAAGAGAAGAGGCACTAGAAAGGCTGCACTAGCAAAAGGATATATGGTCATGAGGAAATGTTCTGCATTCAGTTGTTGCTCTGTTCCACTGTCAGCAGTCTCTTAGCATTAGCCATGCCAGTGTTTCACAGCATTTGATTGAGTTATCATGATTAACGGAATTTTAAGGAACATGATGGTTTGCATTAGCTCTCATAAATGTTTTCACTTTTTTCTTTCCAATTCTTGTCTTTCAATGTAAGTTTTTTCCATTGGCTCATTTCTCTTTATTTTTCCAATCACAGCCCTTAAACACAGTATTATCTTACCATGAATTTTCACAGCAGATTAAAAACTGAGGAATCTCCTATGCTTAAACATTTAATTAATGTAAAAACTGCCTGAAAATCTGTGTGGTTAAAAAAAAAAAAAGCCACGCCAAAATCTAGAATACCTTCGTTGCAATGATAACTTGGGGCCAAAAAACATTATTTTTAAAAAATCACTGCAGAAATACAAACCAGCCTGCACAGTTCTGCAAGGGAGAGACCAATCTACCCAACAAAGCTTCTATTTAACAGAAACCAAGCAGTCACCACTTTAGTACTTGAACTTCAGTGTTAAAAGGGAGAAAACCAATTGACACCAAAACAACCATGGTCCAAAGAGCAAGACTTCAGCATAACAATGAAGCATATACCTTGTTTAGTGTACTTGTTTTTTCCTTCAGTTTTACATTAGTAACTTCTTCTTACAGTAAGAGCAATGTATACACATACCACAGAGCACTCAACTGTGGTGTCCTCCCACCCCATCTTAAATTCCAGAAAACACAGGTAGTATTTAAAGGTAAGTTTAGCAGAAAAGTATACTTTTTAGTATCTGACTGTGCTAGAAAACACAAACATACACATCGCTCAATACTTACTGTATCCACAGATAAAAGAATCCAAGAAGGAGGAAAAAAACCCCAAGTGGATCAGCACAGTAACCAGCCACAGAAGCTTACCAACATTTGGGCAAGGAACTTTCAAAGAGTACGGAAGTATTTAAAACATTAGCTCAATTTTCTGGTTATTGTGAAGATAAAGAGAAATCTTTACCCAAAAGATGATACTTAACAGGGATAACTATGGGGGTTGAATATCACCATATTTTGGGAAAAAAACCACAACAAAACAAAACCCCCACCATGGGCTTCTGTAATAAATACATAACTACATTATACTTATGTAAAGACTTAAAAACAATGTGCATCCATTCAAATTGTATTTATTTAATTACACCGTAATGCAAATAAGTTAGGTCCATATAAACTTCATGTTGTTGTATGTACAACCTATGTCATTAGCAAGCTGATTGAGCCAGCTGGTCTAAGTGTCGGCCTCATCCTCTGGAATGTACACATCTTCTGACACTCTGTCCACCAGCTGCGTCTAGAACGGGACCACCACAGCCTTCATCCCCAAAGTAGACTGAAAGGGGAGGGGGAGGAAATGAAAGTCAGATTTGCAGCATGTACTTGTCTTTAAATTTATATTTGTAAAACACAAGCCTAGAGGAACAGCCCTATAAATGTACAGAACAAATGCTAGCCCTCAAAATACTGAAATAATGCCACCTTTAAAGTAAAATTTAAGCCTACAGAGCACCAACATGTGCTCACAAAAATGAGCATCTGTGAGCTTCAGATTAGATCAAACATCTGCTTGTGTGTCTATGTATATATAGTCTGGTACAAAACACGTATTTTACACTGTACAGATGCACACCAAAAAAAGAACTCTCAAACCACTAGTGAAGCTAAACATAGAAACACTGTGAGCGAGAAAACAACTGCAGCAACTTGGTTATTATGACAACAGAAGATGCTACTGAAATTGTAATATAATCTTACTACTTTCCCATATTTTCATGTTTCTACTGAATCACTGAATTCTAACAATGGGATTTCTATACACTGTAACTGTGTGAAGCTAGAAGAGTTAATCTATGACTTTGTAAACAATACAGTCCATCAATTTTCTGTTTTAGGAATACCTGGTTCTGCACAGTAACCAAAGGTATTTCTTGAAAAACGGAAGAACCACCCTTTCTTCAAAACTTGAGTTAATTTGACCCAAGGAAGCCCTTCAATAAAACGCAAGTATCACTAGAACTTAAGCATTACTAATGCCATAACACTGCAGCATAACAAAGAGTCCCACAAGAAGGAGGCAACATGAGCCAAACTTACTTTGCCTCATGACAGTGACTAATATTGATGGATATAGACCTTTATTTCATGCACTTTTCATGCAGTGCTACTGCCTCATTTGCAAAGGCAGAAGGAGACTGGGTTTTGCTTCAAATTTGTGCTAGAAACCTGAGAAGTTATTCTTCAGTGCAGAAACTTGCACAAACTAGCTCTACAAGAGATTAGAAGGGCAGCTGTCATGCAAAAGACACAGGAAGTTCCATATCCTAAAAGCCATGCAAGATTAAGAGAACGCCTTCCCAAGAACTAGAACTTTGCTGACTTGTCATTTGAATTTCCAGAGAAACAAGAACCACAATTAAAGACAAGGGATGGAAGCAACATTCGCAGCTTTTGCTGGCCAGAGATAACACCCAAGCCGGTAGTAACTATCTGCGCTGGGTTTCAATGTACATTTGGAACCAATACATACCTCCAGATAGTTGGCTCAGGCATTCCAGGATCTGCACCTCTTTTAAAACCTGAAGTGAAACATACATTTTACATATATTTTATAAATATATAAAAATAAATAAGTATGTCCAGACTCCTACATAGTTAAATCTCTATGAAATTATTCCAGCCCATTAAATTGCAATAAAAAAGAAAAACTACTGAACAGAGAATTGTGATTTGTGAAGCTGTGCACTAACCTGAATAAAAACTGCACATTCTTATGAGGGTTAGAAAGCAAAGAAAATAAATACAAGTGTACACTTTTCTTTTTTTTTAAAGTCTTAGCTGCACCTTTACTTGACTTAAAATTCAGTGTCAGCTAACTGTGTGAGATCAAGGAAGTCATCTATCCCAGAGATCAGTACACACTCACCTTTATACACACAAACCCACAGACTTTAAATGTTGTTCGGAAAGCAGGGCTCTACCAACAGAGACACCTATGACTGGTGCAGAGTGAGCACCTTGACGCCCAATAGGCAATTCTCCAATGGCATCTGACACAGAACTTAAAACCAGTTATTTCGGTAACAGTTCAATCCATCTACCATGACAGAATGCTAAATGTTACATCAATTAAACCTCAAATCTTCTATTCTGACTGGCACTTTTTTGAAAAAGCTACTTACTACTAAAGCTTGCAAACAAACAAGATGTTTTCTAACACCCAGGAAAATGAAATGAAAGTTAATTACAAAGAGTTCATCCCCAGCCAGTGACTCAAATATACCAATTGACTAAAGTGCATGTATGCTAGGGAAGCAACTGAAGGTTTCGTATATGAAGTATCTTTGCTCTCTGGACTGTAAAATAAGTCTTGAAACAGAATCATGCAATTCAGGAACTGTTCAACACTACACTGGCTACCTAGAAGTCAATGTTTCATGAAAAATACATTATTTCCCTCACTTACAGAAAATAAATAATTAATGTCATCTTGCCTAAAACACAGGCCACAAAGGTTAATGGAAAAACTTCCATTAACTTCACAGGCACGGGAAAAGCTCTTTGAAGATAAGCTTGAGTAATTTGAGACTACTAGACATCCTGACACCAGTTCTTTGGCTGCCATACTGTCCAGCAACACAGCTTAAAAATTCATGAATTGCAGTCACACTCTGTGTGTGTGACGGTTTCTGGCTCCTCCCCTCACCCCCAGTATTTTAAATAAGCAAACCAGGTTTAACAAAACTGCATTGGTCTCATTTGCTGACTTAAAGCCACTTCAAAGCAAGTTTAAAAAAATACAACAAAACCCCACAAATGACTTTTAATTGCACATTCACATGCTGGGCTCCTCGTACATGCCCTGAGCTAGAAAGCCTTTCAGAGAAAGTTACAGGTTCAAATTTTCTGACCATTTCCTTGCCTATGTTTAGTTTAGCATGTATTTTATACACACAGGGATCACACCTTCCCTCCCAGATTCAAAAGTAGTCCCAGTAGAGAAGAGGTTCTTCCAATTCTGCAGACTTTGAGTGCATGCCACCTCCAAATGTCTGTGACAATCAAGGTGGCATCTGCATATCCCCTTCTCATCTGCTCATACTTTCATTACTGCAGATATATGATATAAGAAGGCAATGCAGATATGGAACAGCACACTTACTTTCTGGAGATATGAATTAGTTTAATGTAGTTACTAAAATTTCTCACTGCTACATAAGAAATATATATTGGGCATCCTGGTGTTAGTGCAACTGTAAATAGTAAATAAGTTAAAGTAAATGGTATACAGGCACTTACTGTAAATACAGTAAGGTGCCTGTATACCATTTGAAGTAACTTATTTAATGTCCTCTGATGCCACTAAGAACAAAGAGCATCTTTCCCACACCCACAGACACTGTCACAGAAGTAAAAACAAAACAAAACTTCAACAACAACAAATTAGGTCACAAAACACTGCTGAAATTCCCAATCAAAATTGATTAACTTAAAATAATTTATAAACTAAAAACGGAAACGCAATTAAAATTCAGACTTAATAATGTTAATTAGTTTTTTCCACAGTTTTTGAAGTGACTTCTTATGCTTGTAATTGTTGTTAAAGCACTTCCGTAACAGTTGAAAAGACCAGAGTTTCCCTGGTTATCTATAAACAATCAAAGCCCTTCAAAGAGGACACTGCATTCCCCTCAATTAATCAAAACAACCTATCAGATTTGACTGTAAACACATCACGCTCCCAGCCCTCCTTCATGTTTGCATTCAGTGCAGAGATGCTTGCCTGATTTAGGTGCTTTTCCCAAAAGGCCCAACAGTTTGGGCAGAAAGTAAGCCAGATGAATTGCAGGGATCAGCCTTCCTGGGCCCCCCGTCATAAGTGATCAAAAGTGCCAGGCCTGTGGGACATGTGCCTGTTCTAAGTGGGTCAAGGCCTTTAACAAGGACAGCTGATGGCGTACAGCTCTAACTCCGCAGAACTACCATGTGGTAGTGATGCCTGGCCAACCCAACGACAGGAGCAACCAAAATATATCCCGGGCACCAGACACAACATCAAGCCATCCCCTTAACGTTCCACTGCGGCTTGGAAACATGAGCCACTCCATTTTTGGTGGGAGAAAGACTGTAACATGTACGTTGCTGGAAATTCAACCTCAGCCAGAGGCTGGCAATGCCCTCAGTGCCACGAAGCAGCGCTCCCAGCGTTCCCCACACCAGACTCCCTAGTGCACAAAGCACAGCCCTGACTACTGCAGCAGGCAGTCCCTGGCACAGGGTGAAATCGCAGCCCCGTTTGCTGCTCGGCTGCTTTGGTGCTCGGCCCACTCCCCAGAGGGGCCCTCATACAGGATTGGCCTCCAGGGAGGAAAAGGGGCAATAAGCTCTTTATTACAGAACCACAGAATCGTTAGGGTTGAAAGGGACCTCTGGAGATCCCCTAGTCCAGCCCCCCTGCCAAGGCAGGGTCACCTGGAGCAGGTGACACAGGAACGTGTCCAGGTGGGTTTGGAATGTCTCCAGAGAGGGAGACTCCACGGCCTCCCTGGGCAGCCTATTCCAGTGCTCTGCCACCCTTAACCCAAAGAAGTTCTTCCTCATGTTGAGGTGAAACTTCCTGTGTTTTAGCTTATGGCCATTTCTACCCATCCTGTAGCTGGGCACAACTAAAGTCTGGCACGAACCCCTTGGCACCTGCCTTTGGGGTATTTGCATGCTTTAATAAGACCCCTTCTCAGTCTTCTCTTCTCTGGACTAAACGGGCCCAGCTCCCACGGTCTCCCCTCATAACAGACATGTTTCAGTCCCTTAATCGTCCTCGTGGCCCTGTGCTGGACCCTCTCCAGCAGCTCCTCCTCTTTCCTGCCCTGAGCCCGGAACTGGACACAGCACTCCAGATGTGGCCTCGCTAGGGCCGAGTAGAGTGGGAGGATCACATACTTCTTCTTCACAAAGAAAGGGGAAAAAAAAAAA
>VYZT01002791.1:123528-150883 GCA_013400735.1 Pomatostomus ruficeps
TCCCCCGCCCGGCACTGACCGAGATAGAGCACTACGGGGATGAAGCCCCAGCGGATGGCGAACTGGCCGCCCTTGAAGAGCTGCTGTAGCCGCTGCTTGGCCTCCTTGCTAAGCTTCGGCATCCCTGCGGCGGGGCAGAGAGGAGGAGGAGGAAGAGGAGGAGCGGAGGAGGAGGAGAAGCTCAGCTGCTCTCGTAACAGCGCCGTGCGCTGGGCGGGACTCATTGCTGGTCTGCGGGGCGGGACCGGGCTGGCCGTGCCCTGGGGCCGGCGGGGAAGTGGCGGCTCTGGGGTGTCCTGCCGCCGCTGCGACCCCCGCGGGCTTGTCCCGCCTGCCTGCCGGAGCCGCAGGCTGGGGGATCGGCATCGGCCCAGCGGGGTCGCGGGGGCTACAAGCACTGTGGGTCTTCCTCGCCCGTCTTGTGTCCTGCCGCACTCCTGTGCTTGTTGCTGCCCCGGAGCTCTCGAGGTGTTGCGCGCACGCCGCCTCTGGAGGGGAGGAAGTGCCTTTGGTAAGTGAAGGGTAGAGATCGAGCGATAAGAAAAGGTGTTTCTGGAGGAAACTGGAAATGCCTCCATGGAGCTCTCCATGAGGCTATGTCAAGGAAGGTTTAGGCTGGATATCAGAAAAGGTTCTTCCCCCAGACGGTGGTTGGGCACTGGAACAGGCTCACCAGGAAAGTGGTCACAGCACCAAGTCTGGCAGAGTTACAGAAGAGTTTGGACAATGCTCTCAGGCACATGGTGTGACTCTTGGGGTGTCCAGTGCAGGGCCAGCAGTTGGACTTTGATGATCCTTGTGGGTCCCTTTAAACTTAAAATATTATGTGATCTTTGATACCAGGCTGTGTGATGTATTTAGTCTATGGAAACATGGCGTTCAGGGAGTAAAAACTGGACTAGAAATACGAGGACAGAGCTGAGACCTAAAAAAATGCCAGTACAGCGCTTGGAGCTTGTTGTTCTTACAAACTTCAGAGCCTGGATAATCACTGAGGCACTTTCTTTTTCAACTAATGAATGAGCGCTCTCTGTCCTTGCAGTGCCCTAGCCACCAAGCTACTGTTTTTTTGACGCAACTTATGTGGCATCTTGCAGCATAGTGTCTGTGCCATTGACTCAGCCGGTTATGTCTTGTCTTTACCATGTTTTCATTCTTTCTCAGGTGGCCTCCTGCCTTTTGCTGTAATGCTGGATCCAGGCCAGATGCAGGTCTTCAAGTTCCTGCTGTTACTAATGCAGCTGCAGCAGTTAACACCATCAGGCTGTATCATGTCTGCTACATATAGTGAAGTTCTGTATGTCATGTATTGGTTTGCCTATGGCAGTTACTTGAAGTTCTGTAGCCATTTTGTCACATTAAAAATAACAGCAGGTCAGTGCTTTTTAGAGACAAGAAAGAATCCAGGGATATAATAAATACCACTGATGCAGATATCCCATTTCCCCTTCCAGTGTATGGATGCCTGCTCTGCCATTCCAAGATGATAAAAATAGGAGCTTTTAGCTCACTACTTGCTCTCCAGGTACAGGCAAGTAGCAAACTGTAGGCAACATGAGGGGTTCCTGCAGCCCATGGCTTGCTTTTGCCACAGTCTGTGAATAATCAAAGTGTGGGGGATGAAGGAATATTTTGGTGATGTCCTGGCACAAATGAGCAGTCATGTTACAGAATGCACAGCCTTTCCTGTTGTACACCAGTCCAAGTGCCCTGTGCTTCCATACACATTAACGTGGGATACTCCGGTATTTCTAGTCATATGACTGACACACGTTTAATGATATCTGACACGTAAAGTGGAGGCATAGAGTTTGTGAGTGCCTCCTTTATAAGCTGAATAGCTTATCTCTAAGGAAAGGTTAGGCACCAGTGCTGTCTGTATTCATCATGAACATCAGTATGAAGTTCATGGGACTATGAGTCTACACCTTTCCCAAAAGAATATGCCTTTTGGGGGGAAATTCTGGGAATTCTAACTGAAAATTCAGAGAACAAGTCTTTCTGTCCATAGGTTTGTGTTGGATTTCAGTTTTTTTGGTATATCACTGTTGTCAAATTTTTCAAATTAGTACACATAAGTAGAATTGTACAAACATTTAAAATCACAGATTTACTCTTCTGAACCAGTGTAGTGCAAGAGGCACAGTCATTAATCAGTAATGGCTTGTCATACTCAAAAGAGAACTCAAACCATTAAACGTGCTTTTTGACTTGCAGGAACCTATTACCTATTTTCCAGCAGATTGTATTAAATTGGTTTTCCTTTGTAGGTGAGGCCAAGTAAGATCTGTTTTCACACTGTCATTACTGTTACAGTTCGTTCTTTCTAAACACACAAAACCAACTCTTAGTTACAGCACACAGCTTGTTAATAGTCTCTTACAAAATACTGCAATAAAATATGACCCACTGTAGTGGAATTAAATTCAAAAGGTATTTTTCCTTCCTGTAATTTTAGCGCAAGTGGGATTCAGAAGGTTGAATGTACAAATCACCTGACCCAAAGGGTTGAACAGCTCTGTGTCCTTTGAGAATTGGTTTAGCAGTGTCACATGAGACGCAGTGCATATAATGTCATTGTGGATGCTCTTGAGAAAGGATACTCACCAAAGTCTGCCACATGTACCAGATCTTTCCCTTCTTTCCCTCACACACAGCGTCAAGGAGTAATTTTCAGAGCACAGAAAGTTGTTAGCCTTCATTTCTCATGTCTGCCAATTTAAACATTGACTAAAAGCTTGTAGGTTATTTCATTGATTTAACTACAGAAGCCAGGAAATTAATAGCAAGAAAGGTAGTATTTCTTTGCCAGTTTTCTCACAAAATCAGTGCTAGAAGAGCACAAGGGTGTGTGCTTGGTGTGCAGATAACCAGTGTTGATTCAGTATAGTTACTGGTCTAGATTTATATAGTCTTACATACTGAAGCTGTGAAAGGGTATCTGGAAACTGGGACTAGTGCCTGGAGAAGAGCACTGACTTCATCATCACACATCCATAGTCTCCTACTGTCCATATCATATTTGCACTAAAAGACCCCAACCACCAACCAACCAACAAAATCACAAAACCTCCACAACAAAAAAACCCCAGTAAATGGTTGTACTGACTCCAGAAGTTTTCCATGCCTTTATATGGCTCCTGTGTCACCGAGGATGTTAGACGCTCTAAGAGCTCAGCAGTCCTTTGGTGATCTGCTGAGTCAGACAAAGGGGGAAGGAGAGCAGCAGTCATCCTTCCTGCAAGTTCCTGGGACAGTACTATTCACATAATTTAAATATTGACAATTAACCCCTAAAAGCAAAGATGCCTGTGATGGGGCATGAAACAATGAGCTGTCTTGAAGGGAGAAAATCTAATACCCAAAGAAGTGGGTACTGTAAGATAGCAGAAACTCTGCCTGGAGAAAACATAAGATTTTATGGGTGTGCTATGAGTATTCATGTTTGTAATTTATTGTGGTAATGCTTCCATGAAGGATTTCGATTTTATTTGATTTTTTTCTTATGGCTGATGATGAAGACAAAACCACTTGGAATGGTGTATCCATTAAATAAGAAGAACAAGAGCCCCAATTGCTGGAGTGACAAAAGAAAATTGATGCTATAGATGTTGAAAGTCCTGAAAGTTGCAAAAAATAAATCTCTTTGAATTTCTTATGCCTTATAGCTTCATGTGATCAGCAGTAACAATAAAATCAGAAACAAAATTGCAGAGGTTTCAACTGGGACAAGAAGAATATGAATCCCTACTGTTTTATTAACTCAATTAGCCATAATTCCACAAGTGTTTTCACAGCAAATATATATCACTAATACTCATTGAAAAATGGCCAAATATTTCCATTTTTGTGCGTAAATGAGAGAATTGAGGCTCTTACAGACATGACTGAATCACTGAAGTGTCAGGTTCAGGGAAATAATGTCACTCATTCAGATGGCTTTCAGTTGTGTTTTTGAGTGCAAAGGGTACCTTTCAGGTTAAAGAATTCCAGACCTCTAAAGCTTTATCTCAGCAAACCACAAAGTAAAGCCTTACAACAGTACATGCAACTCAGAGGCTGATGAAGGAGACAGAGTGCAGTGACACATTGCAGTCTGTGAAAAATCACTGTAAACTACATAGAATATCCCTGCAGAACTCCATTACGCACTTAGCACTCTCAGTTTTGAGATTTCCCCTTCAATATACTGACAAGAAGCTGCATTAAATTCATCTGCTTGGGAACAAATTTGAGTTTGACTCATTTAAGAGAACCTTAGATTTCAAAGATGCTATGGTAGATGTTTCATACTTCAGGATTATACCATAAATCAGTATAAATAGCACAAGAACATAAGAGCTCTTCAACAGATTTCCACTGCAGACTGAATCTTTACAATGTCAGTAAAAGCAGTAGTATATTATGACTAGACATCCTATTTCACTTCATTGGTACGACTGAACTTCCTATTTTTATTGTGTGCTAATAATGATGTTCCTTCCATTCCATTTTAGTATTCCTATTTGTTTAGCCTAATAAATCCCTGCTCTTCTGCTGCAGTACCACTGATCTGGGAAATGTTCCTTTTCATTTCACAAAGACAAGAAAAGACAGAGACCAAGAGAAATGGAAAGTACTACAGTAAAAATAAAAAAGACTCTCCAATTAGGTCACATGCAAAATATCCAGAACTCTAAAATGTCTGCTGAAAGTTATTGAAACCTAGATTAGTTACTTGGGGGTGAGTATATTTGAGTTCTTGCATTTAGCATAGTTTCAAAATGTGCTTGGAATGAGAGCTGTAATGCATATAAAAATTTCTGTCCAAATTAGAATCTTCTTCATATGAATTCCTGTATGGTACTTGTTGGATGTACTCTGGTAACTGTCTGACACAGGATATTTCCAAGACAAGTGATACTGCCAGGTGCTGTGCTGGTTTCAGCTGGGGTAGAGTTAATTTTCTTCACAGTGTCTGATGTGGGGCTGTGTTTTGGATTTGTGCTGAAGAATGGGTTGATAACACAGAGATGTTTTTGTTACTGCTGAGCAGAGCTTGCACAGAGCCAAGGCCTTTTCTGCTTTTTGTGCTGTAACGCTGGTGAAGGGACTGGGGGTGCCTGAGAGGCTGGGAGCAGACACAGACAGGACAGGTGACCCCAACTGACCAAAGGATATTCCAGACCATGTGACATCATGCTCAGTATATAAAGTGGGGGGAAGAAGGAGGAAGGGGAGACAGTTGGGGTGATGGTGCTTGTCTTCCCGAGTAACTGTTAGATGTGATGGGGCCCTGCTCTCCTGGGGATGGCTGAACACCTGCCTGCCCATGGGCAGCAGTGAATTAGTTCCTTGTTTTGTTTCGCTTGTGTGCACTGCTTTTACTTTCCCTATTAAACTGTCTTTATCTCAACCCATGAGTTTTCTGGCTTTTAGCTTTCTGATTGTCTCCCTGCATAGTGAGTGAGCGGCTGCATGGTGCTTGGCTGCTGGCTGGAGTGAAACCTTGATGGATGCTTGTCTAGAAAATTAGTAGAGTGATCAGAGTGGCAGGAACAAAAAGCAAAGTATAATAATTTTGTATATTCAGTACAGTAACTATTTATTTATTTAAAAATAAACCAAAACTGAGTGGTAACATGGAGTTGAGATATAATCTCATTATTTTTTATTACAGCTTCTGAGGCCAGGGAGGGAGGAACAGCAGTCTGAGGTGAGACAGCATTGAATGAACCTCATCAAAGGCTTTTAGAGACTGCTGAGAAGAACTGTTGATGTGCTTAAAAATTGAGTATTACCTGCTTCACAACTGTAGAGTTGTTTGAAGCATGACTTTCCCATTCTCCCCATCTTAATAATGAAAATAAAGTGTTACACTTAGAGATACTGCTACCTTTTACCATAGAGAGTTTTTCTGAAAACACAACAGTTCTTCAATGCATCTTTTTATGATTGCAGTACTTGGCCAAGGATGAAAACAATAATCTGATTCCTTATATACCTTCAGTGATACGCAAAAATCTGATGGATAAAAGGATTTTCTGAGGCCAAAACTAATACTCATATTTACTCATTTGATGTTTTTAAATTGAGCTCTTTTTTAGCAGCTGAGCAGCAAGGTTTTGGTAACTCTAGGAGGATTTCCCTCTAAAGATATTTTAATGTAAACCTTTTCTTTGTCAATAGATCTCACGGATTTTTGTTGCTGAAGAATATGTTGCAGACATCTATAAAGATTTTAAAGGGCTTAAAAGATGCTTATTTTAGGCAAATTTTTACTATGATTTAAACAAGATTAGGAAAACAATGAATATATTCTGATTTTCAAAACTCTGCTGCTATACTTGCCTTTATACCAATTCCAACCTTAGTAAATTGTATTGTGGTGAAACAACCATGAAACTGATAATGTAAGTCTTTGCAATCAGTTGACAGCATCACGTGTGAAAATCAAATATTTCTCTCTGATACAGGACATAGAATTGAAAAATAATAATTGTAACTATAAGTAATATTCTGCTTTCTCTCTTCAATGAGTGTTGCAATAGTCTTTCTTACTATCCAACTACAAAAAAAATAAACATGCTGCTGAAACAACTTTTTCGGACAGTGAAATATTTGAAAATGTAACTGATTGATGCACAGCACTCGCTTCACTCATTTACAATAGAGCTTTTGGATACACTCTCAGATTTTGCAACATAAATGTATACAACGAGCTACTAATTAACACTGGTTATAAGCTAAGAGAAAACATGTAGTAAAGCAAAAAGAAGAACCTCTGACTTGAAATATGCCAGGTGGATCTGAAACAGGTTTGTGTGGGTTTTTTGCCAGTTTGTTCTGGGTTTTGTCTTAAGTCACAGTTAAACAAATTAGATGTAGTTTCAGTTACTGTGTATATCCCTAAGTATCCTTTTTTGCTGTAACTTCCAAAACAAGTAGGGTGTTTGTTTAAATTAAGATTTTTTTTTTTGAAGTGTAAATGAAAGTTTAATTTAGTATAGCTTTAATTTCAATAGGATTTAAGGCATAGCATAGTCTAGGTTTTAGTGTTGTCATTGTAATAGTTTTTAACAACTTGTAATACAAATTGCAGAGTCCAGAGCATAAAAGGAAAGGTAAAAATATGTGTATTTTCAGATCTTGAATGCGATTGCCCTGTCAACAAAGGAAATGTGTCAAGTATATGTACAAACTGAATAATTCATGGTATATCTAAACGTTGAACTAATTTAGTTAAACTGAACATAGGTGTTCATTTATCTCCATTGTTCACTTTGGGTGAATTGAATTCAGAGATTTCAGGACAAACCTTTTGTCATATTCCTAATTCAGCACAGCCCAACCATGACCGGCAAGGTGAGCAGTTCACACCTCCTCTGGCCAAGTCTTGTCGGAATGTGCTGCCTGAGCTTCCTGCTGAAGGTGACACTCCAGTGAGAGCTGCCTTTCAGCATTTGGAAATTCAACCAATATGGACAAAAGTATCAACATTTATGCCTGTCTTTAGTTTTTGCATTTCAGTAGTTCAGATTTCACCAAAAATTCTTTGAGTTCTTGAGCACAAGGAAGATTAGAATCAGTAATTTAGTATTGTAATGAGGAGTAATTAAGACCTTTCCTAGATACCAGAAGGCGATCAAGGTAAGCTCTTTCCTTCCTTTCCAAGTCTCATCTGGTGCTATCAAGATTAAATGAAGCGCAACTCATGGTTAATGAAGTTTTTTCTATTCTATTAAAATAAAATTTAGTCTCTCAAAATGCTTCCCTTTTGCCTCTCATGCATAATTTCTGTCAATACTTTGTCTCTTTTAGCATAGTCGTATGCCATATTTAGCCCAGACAAACGTGTTTAGATTTTACTAATTTCAAAACATTGTCAAGTAGATACACACGTGTGTCTTCTCTATATATTGACAGCCTGATTCACATGCCTGTAAGTTCATCTAAGACTCTTTCCACTAATGCATAGAAAACAAATGACCTTTCAGGAAAATACCTATCGGTGCCTCAATCGATGCTGCTGCTTTTCAGTTAGGATTATTAAAAATCTCAAACTTCAATCTCCTGGAAGGGCAGAACAACTGCATTTTAGTCATTTTAGATACTGGGCTTTTTGGAGTCCAGTTTAAGAGGGTGATTTGTAGCAGTAGGTACTAGAGCGATTAATGAGATTTCAGTCATTTTTTCCATAGCTTCCTACCTTGAGGAAAAAAAAATTAAATAAATAAAAATCAACAAACAAACAACCCCACCCCAAACCAGTAACAGCAGATTAGTTGTGTGCCTTTTGCTGCTTCTTGTAAAATGTTAATGGACTCCTAAAGGTTTCATTTTTGAATGCAAACCATTTAAGCAAGAATTTTAGCAGATGCAGAGGACATTCAAGGAACTTGTGGAAGTTCTTTATGTTCTGCTTTATAAAGCCTGTTAGGCACATTTGGCACAAGCTGTGAATCTGACCCTAATTTCCAAGCATTTAAATGGTCCAAATAAATGCCAGTTCTGTAATACTTTTATTTTTTCCATTTCTTTCAAGGGTATATTAAGTACCCTTCTGAAGAAACAGTATTGTACTCCTTTATTTTAGATTTAGGTAGCAGTCACAAGAGATTAAATGCTGTTATGTGTAATGAAGCATGAAGATGACAAGATGTATAAACCAGAGGCTTTTCAGCTCAATCACCTCATCCAGCACATAATGATAAAGATTTTGTATTTCAGACACCAATGTCACCTTGGGGTTGAAATCACTCTAGATGAATCTGTGTGAGTAAGTATAAATAAGAGAGGTCCCCACACCACAATTACCTTCCTACTTTAAAAATAGAAAGGAAAATTAGTCGTCCTGAGTTAGGAGATGAGTTGTGTGTGGTATTTGTGATGGAAAATTCTTTCTAAAATAAACACAGTAATAAATGGTCTTCTGCTTTTCTCTATATTTTAAGGGGACAGGCTGCTTCTAGTGACAGTGTGACTAGACTAGGCTGATCCTGGTGTCTTTTAGGGCATTAACACTTGACTAATACATACAGCACTATCTATTAGAGTCATTAATTGTATTGAGCAAAATATTTTTCTGTAGTTTTTCTATTAAATTTCGTTAAAGCCACATGCAGAATGTTACTTTCCATGTTGTATTTTAGTTCCAGCAACTCTAATACGATTGATATGCTGCTGGGGTTTTTAAGTCAGGAAGAACATGAATCTGACAGGGATTCTACATAGGACTTAAAAAAAAAAAAAAAAACATTACAAATCATTTAACTACTATTACAAAATTTTTATCAATGCTGAATAAGGGTGTCAATTAATAAATATATCAGCCTCTATTAATTTAGTTACTTCATTACAGAGAAACTATTACTAATCCAAAATTTATTAGCAGTGTTCTGCTAAAGCCAGTGGAGGGCAGACTTGAATTGGAAACTCTTTTTGCTACTTCAGTTACTTGAACTTAAAATACCAAATAGTCCCTTAAGCTCAAAGTCTCATCACTTCTCTACTATTCTAATTACATTTGTGCTGGATAAAAGCTTCTTTGCAGTTGCTGTTTGACAAAATGAGTGTTTTGCGAATGTTTAAATAAAGATGCTAATATGAAAGTGAATAAGTCAGTGTATTAGCAGCTGTGTGTTACTCATCAAGGATAATCCACACTGCTTAATCACTAACCACATATATCTTGAAATGTTTTTTAAAAGCTAGTGAATATAATTATCCCCATTTTACAGATGAAGAAGCTGAGGGATAGAGTGGTAACCTTGCAGATTACCCATCTGGGTGACCTACAGAGACAACAAAATCCAGATTTCTGAGATCTAATTCAGTGCTTTGCACACATAAACTATTTTAACTCTTGCAAACGTTATGGAAATGATCGCTAGCAGCCCAGATTGTGGAGACTGAGGAGCTTACACTGATGAAACAGCAGGCAACCTGACAGTCAGGTTGTAGATCTTGAGAAGAATATTCTTCCCAAGAAGATGGGTGGCAGTCAGATCAAATGGCTAAAGATCTGCTTTAAAGCAGTATTTTATTATGAAAACAAGTACTCTGCATTTTTATGCATATTTGTCATTCATTAAGTTAGGTTGTAGTCTTTCCAAAACCCTGACTCTTCAACTCTATATTCAACATTTCAAAGTGCTGTGTGAAGGTTTGTAAGAATTTATTATAAAAGAGGCCCCTTAAAGCTTCTTGGTGATTTCTCCTTGTACCTCATATAATTGTACACCTCACAAAGACTTGTCACCTCCAAATAGTCATCACTTTCCATAATTCTCAGAGGCCCGAATGTGCAATTATCTCAAAAGGGAAAAGATTAATTTGCTCTTCTGCAGAACATAAACTCTCCTCAAAATAACCACTAATTGAAGGCATTTGTATACAGGCTCATTTTATAGTAAACCACTGGATGCTTTAGCTCAAGAAGAAGCAAGAAAGATAACGATTCAATTAACTAAAACTGTTGCTTTGAGAAATGTGGTTTCCAGTGTCAAACTCTTTTTATGCATCCCTAATTAAACTGTTAACCCTTTTTAGGGGGAAATAAGTCTGCCTGCTGTAAGCTTCACAGGTTTACACCTCTACCTTCATAATGATCTTCTCTTACACTAATTCTAGATGGTGTATATTTTGTTTGTACCTAACTTCCCCTTTTATTTGTAATATATGTGTGATATGTTAAAAAAATTAGTGATTTAAGAGCAGTTAAGATATTACTACCTCAGAAACACATCCTTGTTACATACAGTTGTGTTTGTTGTGCTGAGCAGGCCCAACTGAGTTACAGATAACACAAAATAACTGTTTTAGAGCAGTAGCTGTTGCAATAGGCAGATTGGCCAAAAGCCTGTCCCTGTATTTCTTTACAGGGAAACAAAGGGATAGATGTATCTACTGCCTGAATAGAGAACATGATGTTGTTGTGTGCCTGTAACAAAAAAAAGTACAAAGGTATTTTATTGGAATAGTAAACTTTGTTTTGGATTTAAAAAATCAGAATATGCCATGTATAAAATTAGCATGTGACCAAGATCAGTTCCTCTGGTAATGTTCCTTCAGAGGCAAGAGTTTTAATGACAGGGAAAAGGAACTTCTACATCTATGGAATTTAGAGCCTGCTGCTGTCAAGTGGCCAGGGCCTTAAATGTGTGTTGAAGTGTCCTTCTCTTAGTAAATCAAAAATGTTTATACTTAGCGTCACAAGTAGCAGAAGAACACCAGCAATTGCTTCCATGTTTAGAATTCTGTGGAGTCTGGTACCTGTGAGCAGACTGCCTAAAGTCTCTGGAATTACTAATTGCTAACCCCATTCTTGACATACTTCAGCCTCCTACCACCTGCTAGAACTTCTGTTACACCTTCTGGGATTCTATCTATAGCAATTTCTTTCTCTCCCCAATTGGCTCCAAGCCAGAAATATATCCATTTGCAGAAATGCTTCTTAACCTTGTTCACACTGGAGGGGAGGGTGTAATTTTTTTTCTTTCTGCTTGTCTGGGTGGTGGGTGCTTTCATAGTAAATTTAGTACTTGCCATGTTTGCTGTGTAATGGACCAGTGGTTACCATGCCTTTTCTAAACTACTGTTTGTTTCACTGTAAGTGCCCTGAATAAAACTATTTCTCCATGGTCATTTCATGGGCATCTTACTGTAACATAGGAGTCCTAAGCAAACAAATTTAATCAATTTCCTGATAAGGCTGTATTCATCCTTCTCAGTAGGGAATACTCAGTTGACAGAGAAAGCCTTCAGCACTTGCAGAGTAACCAGCACTGCTGAAGGCTGAAGGAAACACTAAGGCACAAACATTTCTCACCAGCTACCTGGCAGGTTCGGTGTCCCTGTGACAAAGAAATTGGTTTATAACTGACAGGGAAGATTGTGCTTACCACAGGAATGTTACTGGTACCCAAAGTAGCTTGTCTTCATTCTTAAAAACCTGCAGCTCACACACATAATGTACAGTGTCCAGCTCTGGGGTCCTCAGTGCAGGAAGGACATAAACCTGTTGGAGCGAGACCAGAGGAGGACACCAAGATAATTAGAGAGGTAGAACACATCTCCTACAAGGAAAGATTGAGAGAATTGGGATTGCTCAGCCTGAAGAAGAGAAGGCTTCAAGGTGACCTAATTGTGGTCTTTCAGCACCTGAAGGGAGCCTACAGGAAAAAGGGACTTAATACAAGAACTTGTAGTGACAGAACAAGAGGGAATGGCTTCAAACTGACAGAGTAGGCTTACATTAGATATCAGGAAAAAATTCTTTGCTGTGAGGGTGGTGAGGCACTGGAACAGGTTGCCCAGAAAAGTTGTGGATGCCCTATCCCTGAAAGTGTTCAAGGCCAGGCTGGATGGGGCTCTGTGCAACCTGGTCTAGGGAAAGGTGTCCCTGCCCATGGCAAGGGGGTTGGAATGAGATGATCTTTAAGGTCCCTTCCTACCCAGGCAATTCTATGATTCTATGTACATGTGTATAGACACTTATGCATTACATGTATATAAATGTACATAGAACTGTAGGTTTATCAGAATTAGTGGAAAACGAGCCAGCTTGGATAGCAATACCAGCACCATTTCCGAGGATATGTTTATAAACACATATAGCAAACTTCAGCTGCAGCTTGGAAGTCCTCAGTGTTTCAGCTACCTAGAACTACCTATGCAAATATTTGACATTAAAAAATTAGGAGCTCTTTGATTGGAGTAGTTAGGTTGATACATATTCTATAGTAGAGGCAGGAACAAAGAGATCTGAATTTTCTGACTCCAATTTCCACAACAAATTTTTTTAAAAAAATGCTTTTCATATACTTCTGTACAATTGTGGTGAGTGCTGTACCAGAGTCCAGTCCAAGCTCTGAAAAAGACAGAAAGTGTGTGGTTACAAAAGTAATCACGGACCATGGCTCTGTGTTTGCATGCTAGATCGAGAACAGGGATTCTGCATTAAGATTGTACGTAGGACAGTGTGTGGCATCTCTTACTGCATTCTTCTGTGACATCTTAACCACATTTAGCTTCCATTTTTAATTAGATCTCAGTGTTAGGGAAAAAAAGGCAAGTTCTAGCTTGTGCAAAATGTGGTTTATCTCCAACTCTAATAAATCCAGCCTTGCAACTCTAATAAATCCACCTTCCAGTCCTCTAGGGTGTCCAGATACCTGTCCCTAGAAAACATTCCTTTGCATTAGAACTCACAGAGTAAACTGTTAGATCAGTAAAGTTCTGTTCTCTCTGAGGTACTGTATCACGCGTTTGCAGTTTTTTTCTCCCTTTAACGCAGCTGGAGTTTTCAGACTATCCCATTTAACTGCATCTGTGTCGCAAGTCACTGACATCAGAAACACATATTAGCCTTGCTGTCACAAATTAATCAAGTTACAAAAAGAAGAACAAGGTTACTAAAAGAATGGGTTTTAAGATTCTACTTTCAAATAATGGTGAGTAGCTAAAAAAATGCTAAAAGCCAGAAGCATGCAAAAGCATGCAAGCTCCTACTGGTCAGTTTTCAGTTGATTAGCATTGGCTTTTAATAACTGCCTGCAAAAGACTAATTAGTGACTTCACTGTGCTATCGTACATTTCAAAGTGTCTAATGCTGTCATGTAGCTGCACACCTAACACTGACTGCTAACTCAACTTCATACCCAGCACTGGTCAGGACTAGCAGACCTCAGCTTCAAGGTTTAAGGTACAGTCAGCATTTTGCCTCCTGCAGCAGTAATCTATAATTTCTATTGCTGGGAACAAGTGAAAAGATATTAACCAAGAATGGTTTCGTTTTCTCCTACTAACAGTAAATTTAGAGCAGTAACTTCATGACATCAGTGGGAGCAGTGTGTTCAAATCTTCCAGCACATCATGAAGAATACAGACTATCAGTTTTCCATTACTATTTTGGCAGGCATAATTTTGTTATTGTTAAAGCTGTTTATATTGGCCACCTCAGTATTTTCATTATTTCACACATATTTCAGCATTTCAAGAGTCTGTGCTTCAGCAGATATAGGGGACAGAGTGTGTGTGTTCCCAAATTTTAGAGTTTCTTTCACCAAGTATTATATATTACATTTACAAGCTTCATTTACATTTCAACAGAGCATTCATCTGTATGCTGTCAAAGTCTGGAGGGGGCATTAAATTAGATATTTTAGCGAGACTATGCATTTTAATAAAAGGGCATCAGGAATGTCTACAGCAGCTGCAGAGATTTGTACCAGCAAAGCAAAGGATGATGTGAATTAAGAATGAATGAAAATGTGTGAAAGCACCAGCAAGAACAGCAGAACAGAAGGTTAAAAGGACAGACACTTGTTAACACAGAAAACCATTCCCAGCAGAAAAAATTTAGGAATTGCTCTGTTTATGTCAAGGCCAAAGACCTGCACTTTGAAAACAGCCACAACCCAGATGACCTGCCAGGAAAAGACCCAGGATCCTGATCCCAGGAGGATGGTACCAAGGCTGCAGCATCAGATACGCCTTGCCTTTCCTGTTATTCTGTCTGGAAAATACACATGTTGGAAACAGGGAAAAACAGGTAATGGGCAGCAGCCTGGCCTATCATTTATGGAGAACAAAGTAAACAGGATTCTGAGGCAAAAGGTGACCACATACCAGCTGATGCCTCCTACGGGAAGTGACAGATCTGTCCAGAAACACTTTGTTGTCCCTAGTCAAGGGCTTGTAGTGAGGGCGTGGCAGCAGCATCGCTGTTCCTTTATGCCAAGCTCAAGGAATCCTGGCCAGGCCACTGGGACTCTATGATTTGGTGATCAAGAATATATGAGTGTCAGAGAATTAACTTTACAGAAGAATGAGAGTGAGTGCATAAAATCAACTTGCCTAAAGATTTTGTAAATAAATACCTTTTCTCCCCTTTTGTAAGATCTCACACTGAACTTTCTCACGCTGATTCCTGTGTTACAGCAATTTCCCACTGTTACACAGATGAACAGTCATTCTTGTTGAGGACCATATCATAACCTACCACAGACAGAGGGACAGAGATGCTCATGTCTTGCTCTGGCTCTTGCACTCCTTCCTAGGCATGGCATAGCAACCAACTCTGTGGCAATTTATCTACAGGTATATAGATGATCATTTCCTCCTACGGCTTTTCCAAATGGTTGGTTTGCCCAACACAGAGGGAATTTGTACAGCATTTCATGACATGGAATTTAAGCTTCTTTGAGAAATCCCATGCACTACTGGAGTAAAATTATCATCGAATCATAGTTGAGTACTTATTGACAAAAAATGAATTAGTCCATGGAAAGCCACATGAAAAACAAAGGGTTGGTAAGAAAGTGAAGGAGGAAGGCTGAAAAAGTGTGCTGTAAGTCCTGGAACAATAAACATGAGGAAATAATGTGTTGGCCTGATACAAGGACACTATGGACTTAGCCAGAGTCACAGTATGACTCAAAAATTGCTAGGACACTTGAATAATGCCTTCCAACACCCCACACTATTTTGGATCTGTAGTGCCAGAGAGGGAGACTGCTAGAAGGGCTCAGTTACAACAAGACTGAGCTGTAGCCTGCAGAAAGGGAGATCTGGATGTGTTTTCTTTCACAAGCTTTGATACAGTTCACATATCAACTTCTGTAAATGATGAGATTAGGGCAACAGACTGTACGGCCCTTTGCACTTCCCAGTAAAAACCTCATGGAGAAATAAATGTCTTTGCCCTTCTCCCTTACCATAGTAACACTAAAATAAGCTACAATATGTATGTCCATTAATTTGTCAGCCAGATGTCAGTGAGGCTCAAAGTCCTTGTGTTAAGTACTGCAAAAGCCTTTTTCCAGAGGACTAATCAGATGTTAGCTGGGAGCTGGCTGTATATGATCTTAGACACATACCATGTTTGTCCTGACACAATTATATGTTTATTCTTTCAAATTTAGGTCAGACTTTTGCAGAAAGTAGAAAGTCTACTGGTAGGTCACCAGCCAGTCGGTCTCTGCTGTAACCTTGGGCCAGTCTTTCTAAATGTATTGAGAATGTTACACTTTGCCAAGTTAGCAAGGACTGGCGACATGCTCAGTGCTGCATAAAAGAGCTGCTCGCTCACAGCAACTGAAGGGAAAGAGGGCAGGTGCTACAAGGAGTTGAGGCTACTTAGAGATCAATGCCTGGCAATGCTAACCAAAGGCCTGATAAGTGTGAAATCTTTGAGACACTAAGTTTGTGTCCAAACATTCAAATGTTTAATCATTACTGACATCACAAACTGGATTTTCTGCCTAAGTAAAATGTCTTAAATCCAGCACAATCTTGGAATTGTCTTCTCTGGAATGCCTCTAGATTTAGAGAGCTCAAGAGCAGAAATTCGCTCTGTGTTTCTTCTCTTACAATCAAGGCTAGAAGGCTTGCCAAGCTTCTGCCTTCATATATATTTCGCACTCAAATAAAAAAAAATGAGCACTGGGGAGGGGGAAAGCCTGGTTTGCTAAGAACTGTATCTGCCAGGAAATAAACATGTATTTGGGGAGTAAAAAAAGTGAAGTGCAAAAACAGGTTTAAACCAAATTTACTCCTTCACAAAGCTGGACCAGGGTAGGTGACCTGAGGGATATTCTCAGTCATGTTGACTACCAAGACCTTCTGGAGGAAGGAGATGACCTGACTGGAAGATGTCCAGCCTAGCCTGTGATGACAACAAAAGCTGCTCCGCTGGAGGTGCTCAGGACTTCTATGCTCATAGCCGACACCATCAACTTCTGACTTGCCAGGAAAGACAGGTCACAGGAGCTCAGCACAATGAATAATCCACCTTCTAGATCATCTTCAAGGATAAAGAGTCTGAATTCAGGCATCACTTAATTACAGAGCTTCAGAATTACACTGCTGAAGTTTAATTAAGCTGTGAAAGGAGCCAGGCACTGGGTACTGACAGTAATTCAGCCATGCCACAAGCACTCAGTCTCAGTTCTGCTGCAGCTCCGTAAGTAGGCAGCAAAACAATAACCAGGAGCTCGAAGAAAGAGGTGCATGAGCCACTGCCAAAATGTAATGGGCTCTCATTGTGTAATAGCTGTTTTGAAGCCGCCACATAAGCATTTTCATTAAAAAATAAAAAAGCTCATTGGACAACCCTAAAAGAAAGCCCCATGAACCTGCCTGCATAGAAGTACAGTGCAAAGAGGCCAGCCCAGGCATCACTTGCAAATGAAGCTCAGACTATCAAATCTCCACAAAGATAAGGCACATGCTGAGAAATAGGTTTGGTGTGTTACTCTGGCTACAGAGTCATCTGCTGACAGGTACATGTTAAATACTGCTTTGGTTGACTAATTCCAAGAGGGAAATCTGAGGGAAGCTGGCTGAAAGACTGGCACCTCTAAGAATTGTCTAGTGAAGTTTATGTGACAGTAATACAGAAACAGTTATGGGCAGATCTTTGACCATGAGGACAGAATTCAACTGCATGCACAGGTGTCTTTGGAAGCTGTCAGGAGTGGACAGGAGATGGAACAGGATCATGGAATCATAGAATGGTTTGGGTTGGAAGGGACTTTTTAGATTTCCTAGTTCCAACCCCTCTACCATAGGCAGGAACACCTTCCACTAGACCAGGCTCCTCAAAGCCCCATCCAACCTGAGATAATTTCCTTCTATATATTTTATATACAGCACATAGACAAACAATGAAAAAGACATATACTAGTGTTTCTGACATGCCTTCCTTGTAAAAGTCCCATTTGGGAACAGATAATTTTAAAATGCTGACATTTCTGTGTAAGAAAACCTCATTCACCCTCCCAGCCCTATATGGATGGCAAGTATCTCTGATTGCAAGGTCATGATTAGGTCTGGCAAATGAAATACAAAACATTAGAAAAATCACAATACTATTCAGCCAGCAACACTGCCTGCCCTGACCAGCCCAGTGAGAAGAAACTGAAATTATGGAATAAATGCCTTGGCACCTGAACTATAGAACAGCTTTAATTAGTGGGAGTGGGATAGGTTGGTTCCCTTCCTCCAGAGGCAGGTTTGCACTACTGTCAGAAACTCTGGTTTGTTCTCACTCACCTCAGGGCAGCTGAGTTTCTGTTAGCACAGAGGAAAGGCAAAAAGTCTGATAAACACTGTTAGAAGGCCATCTTATCTGAAAACAAGCAGTCCCTCATGCAACAAGGACAAAATAATTCCATTTACCTGAAGCTGTTACACTGTGACAGCCGTGCAGGCTGCCAGTGGTATCAGTGCTGTCAGACTGCCTGAGATATTCCATTTCCCTCCTTCACAGGAACCATAAGTGGTAGTTGTTCCTCACACAGAAGGACTCCTTACTTCTTACATGGCAGAAAATGATCTGAGTAAAAGAGAAAAGGTGGAATGGTGTTTTTGTTTCTGCCTGAAAAAGCAGATCCATACCATAACTACACAGACGAATGCAGGAAGTGGGATGTATAAATACTTACATTTTCAACTCAAATGCCAACATTTCTGGGCATGCTGCCCTAAACAATCTAGTGTTTGAGTAGATACCAGCCCTTGGATAGATTTCTGCACTTTGAGAAGCAAAAATGCCTCTCAGAAATGCCATTCATCTTGGCCTTTTGGAGCAGAGAGAGCCAGAATGATACTCACTTGCTTTTCTGCTCATGTGTTCCTATGAGGACAGAGGTGAGGGGGAGCAACCTAAAGGTTCAGTCAAATTGGAGAGGGCTCTTATGCCATAGCGGCACATGACTGATACACCTTTTGAGCAGACACCATATGACTGAAAGGTGACCTCCAGAGATGCTCCAAAAGCAGAGCCACAGCACCATAGTACCAAACAGAGCAAGACACTACAGAAGCTCAGAGCTTCCGTGTTGAAAGCTCTGGTTCCATGAGGTATTGCAGTGTTCGCCTGGCAAAAACAAATTCAAAAGTCATTGACTTTCAAGCAATAATCTGCATGCAAGTGATGTTCTTTTATGAAACTGTGGACCTAAAAAAGGAAGTTTAAGGTAGGTGCAATAAAAACACAGTCTAAGATGAAGGAGGACATTCTGCTCTCACAGGCATCAACCCTGCCACTCTCACTGAATTCAGAAGTCAAGAGGTTTGCTGATAGAATACAGAACATCCACCTTCATTCCGGGCAAGTGCAAACATTCTGAAAGGATGCTGGAGCCTCCCACGAAGTGCTGTGAATAGTGACAGAGGACAGAAATACTGTATCTGATCTATGGAAATCAGATCAGTGCTGTGCTCTCCTTTTGGAGCAAGCCTTTCTGGCTGCAGCTGTCACGAGGATGAAGTGACATCAAAGGCTCTAGTCTAAATGGGCAAAGCATTAATTACCCTTTAATCTTCCTTCAATTTTTTATCCATGCTTTGGAGTCCTCAATGTAAGTGCAGATATTCAGGTAGATACCCAGCTCCAGGTGGATAAATAAACATTTAAATAACATGCTTTCTCCTGTAGGTGAGGGTATCTGGATACTTTCTCACCTTCAAATAATTAAATGTTGTAAAGACTCACCTCCTCTTTTCAACATGTTTCTCACTTTTTAAGTTAGTAATTAGGTAAGAAAAATTATTAAACACACTGGCTACAGTATGCATAGTCTAATAAAGTGGACTAATAATGGTTTTCCTGCCATCAGAAACCATGACATTTTTGTATCCCATGTCCAACACTGGGCTACCTGAAGCAGAATGGAAGATATAATGGATCTGCGTTGGAAAGTGCCTCCCTTTCACTGTTAGCCTGACCACCTTCATTAAGCCACCTTCTTACCTTACACACATTGTTAGATTCTGCTGGATCCTCACAGATGAAAAGTGCTTACTCAGGGGAAAGTTAGAGGAATATATGGCAGTATATTCTAGTGCATATTCCTTATTACCTTTTAAAGTTGTGATAACTGCGCCATTATCTCCAGTTCCAGGGGCTGCAGGTTACAGTTTTGGGCTCTACTGTACCCAACACTCGACCTCTGAGGTTAAGGCTTTGTCTTTCATTCCCATGCCCATTTGTGGTACCTGCACCTACACAGGCCAGTCCTTGAGCTTGAAAATCCATCAGGACAGGAGAGACAGCAGATCAATTCCTATGGGACACTGATTTGAAAACCAAGCTTGGTTTCTAAGCTGTATTTTAGAGCAGGCAAAAGTAAACTATCATCAGATAGACAAAAAAAACTTTTGAGGAAAGTCCTTCTTTAGACAACTCTGCATTTTTTAGTGGGCAAGCAACGCTGTTATAGATTAAAAGTAGTCAATTTCCAGATACCCAGGAACATTAAATCAGTTTGGGACAGCTCTGCTTAGTTTCAAAAAGTCTACAGAAAAACTGCATTTGGCGATAGCTCTCTTCTCAGTAATTCTGTGTCCGCTCCTAGGAGATCTTTCTGTCACTTCATCTATTTTAATTCGGTTTTCAGTTCAAAGAAGGGCAATGAAGCTGGTGAGAGGTCTAGAACACAAATCTTAGAAGGAGCAGCTGAGGGAGATGGGGGTGTTTAGCCTGGAGAAAATGAAGCTCAGAAGGCACCTTACTGCTCTCCAGAGCAAAGATGGGGGCCAGTCTCTTCTTTCAGGTGAGATGTGACAGGACAAGAGGCTATGGCCTCAGGTTGTGTCTGGGGAGGTTTCGATTGGATATTAGAAAAAAATTCTTCCATAAAAGGGTTGTCAAACATTGGAGGAACAGACTGCCCAGAGAAGCGGTGGAGTCACCATCCCTGGAGGTGCTTAAAAGACATGTAGATGTGGCACCTGGGAATGTGGTTTGGTGGTGGACTTGGCAGTGTTAGGTTAGTGGTTGGATCTGATAGATTCTTTCCATCATCAGTGATTCTATGATTTTTTACATCTATTTACCATTCAAAAATCAGACTAATACACTGTACTAAACATATGTTAGATCGTGGTAGGATATATGGCCTAATTTTAATTCCTACACTTTGAATGAAGATTAATTTTATGTAACACTGAAAGCAGTCACCTCTCTGTGAGGCATTTAGCACAGGAGTAGAGCAGCTTTCAGCTCCTCCAGCACAGTGATCAATAACGTGACACGTTACTCTTATGCCACAGCAAGTGACATATGGCCATGTAGCTGCACATTACAATTAACCACTGATTAACAACAGAAAGAGGATTGACTGTTACATTCAATTAACTTGCCTTCCTTTCAGCTGACAAGCAGCTGAGTGCTGAACATTTAATATACTTTTTGGAAATTTCCTTCTCTGCAAGTATTATAATTGCTGTAATTAGCACAGATCAACTATGACAGCAAAACTCTCATTTCATCTATACAATGCAGTATCTTATAAAAAGTTAGGTTTTATCTGTTTTATTAATTAGCTAACCAGTATTTTTCTTCTATCACGTATTCTCACATAATTCCATGTAGTTTTTCAGATAATTCAGTCAACTTCTACATAACTCTACAGAAAGTTTTCCCAAGAAATATGACTGGGACACGTTCAGTTGATGACAGTCACGTGCACATCTACGAAGAGGTACATCTGTTTACCTGTGTGAAAAATGATCCAGGTGTCTCATATTTGCTGTTGAATGAGTATTTTCCTTCGGTATTTTCTCTCATGCTGTTTCCTTTCCTTTGGACTATGGATTAGTCCATAGAGAAAAGGTTGCCAAGGCACCCTGAACCTCCTTTTTTACCTTCTTCTGTTTTCCATAGGGTGGCCTGCTCATGGTCCCTCATAGGGACTCAGTGTTTTATTTGACCTGACATTTTGCTTTTCCTGTCAGAATAGTGTAGAGGTTAGAACAGGTGACTGGCAAGGCTAGAGAGGAGTTTGTGCTAGCTAATAACTTGCCCACTGAGCAGATACTGAGAAATTCAAGCAAAAGTGGTGAACTCAGATCACACTTCTGACAAAAGGACCCACGAAGCGCCTCCAGGACTGTAACCCTGCTGAGCTTCACGTCAATCCAGGCAATGGAAGCTGCAAAGAAAAAGGTTAATGCAAGTACTTTGTATAGCACAGTCCAACAAACCACATGGAGACTTCTGTTACATTTTCTTAAACCTCAGGGAAACGCTATCTGCTGTGATAACTGAGAGCAGACCAGGCACTGACCTTGTGAGTCACCGGATTGTTCTTCCCGGCATAAGGAGTCCACTCTGTTTGGAGCAGGGTGCCACGCAGGGGAAGCTGCGCGGTCACCGTGGTGCCCTGGAGGGAGTGATGTACAGCTCAGGCTGTGCACTGCCCGGGGTGCCTGACCTTGCAGTGGCATTTCCGAGCAGCAGTGGTGAGTGACACTGACCACAGGAACACCTTTGGCCTTTGGGTGTGCATCACTCTGTCCTTGTACTGACTGGCCATGGGGTGGCAATGTCAATCTTCTGGAAAATACTTTCTTACACCTGCTTCCTGCTCCTCCCCTTTTGTTTTTGACCTTGTTCTCTTTCTATAATGAAGCAATCTGTACTGACATTTTAATTTCCTTTACAGAAGTTTAATTCAGTTTTTTTCTTCTAGCAATAGTTCACCACAAAGACATTCTGATCCCATTAGACTGGACATTCTCTTCTGCTCCCTCTTCATTCAGTTCCTTACAGCTGTTCAAGTATATTCCTTAAATTAATTCTGTGTTTAATGCAAACTTTCCATACAAGATTCCTCTCCTTCTTAAGGTGGCAAATGCCAGAAACTGTCCTTTGGCTAAAATTTGAGCGTTTCATTTTTTGCTTTCCAAAAGGTACCAGTCACACATTTCTTGACAGCAAAGCATTACAAGAAAATCATCAGCACTTAAACCTATGCAGAAGAGTGCAGCCACCAGTGCTGCCCACAAATGTTCTTCTAGTCCTGTGGTAGGTTGTTTCAGGACCGAATTTCCTGTATTTGTTACCATGGTAGTTCCAGCACTCTGCTTCCTCTCCAAGAAGGAAGCAGAGGCAGGGCAGGGGCACAATGCCATAGCACAAGTTCTGCCTGGTGGAAAGATGCCTGCCCTTGCAGTCAGATGGGAGCCAGGGCAGATTTCTTCCAAAAGCTCTCCCTGCTCCAGTAAGCTCTCAGCTTTGTGTGTGCCTCATTTTGTGCAGTTTCTTCATTCATTCAAAACTGTCCCCAGAGAGAGGCAGAGAGGAAGTGACATTTTGAACTGCTCTTAAAGCCTCTGGTTTCACCTCCCATTCACCTCTTTTTCCAGGGCTCAGTACGAAGTGTGCTTTGTATGACACGTTCCTCCTTTCAAGCACGAAACAGAACTATCCCTCAGCACTTGTGCTGCACACTGCCTACTCTTACTGGAGTAGGAAGGAATAATTACAGGGATTATGAACGTGCTACTGAATGTCAAGGCATATTAAAACTGTTCAATATCTCAAGAGCAAATCAAAATTCTTCCAAGGGGCTGTTTTTCTGCCTGTAATTAAATTACGGCATCGAGTACCTTTTAAGTAGATCTACCTAGTAACTAATTTTACTGGTGTATTTTAGAAGTTACTTATCTCACCATTACCAGAATGCGTCAGAACTCTTTGCGCTCCCAAACATCACAGGTTTTATCCAGTACTGCTACTGAGGTACAGCAACACCCTGCCATTCATCAAGAATGAGACACACGTATCGCTGCAGAATGTATCACACAGGCCAGGTCTTATGGAAAAGGTGGGTCATACAGTGTGGGGATCTTTGAGAAATCCACTGCTCAGTAATTTCTTATTTGTCCATAAGCACATTTTATTTTGTGTAATGATGCCAAAGCAGGGAACTAGCAGGAATTGTTCAACAATTTTGTAGCATGGCTTCCTATGCTGGCAGCAGGAAAAAGCAAGTTCTCATGGATAACCAAGGAAGCTTGAAGTTATGAATTTGATACAGCATGCAAGGGAGTCAAGGAGCTCTTTCCCAACCCAACGAGCTAAGAATCAAGATTTGTCAGAGGACTCAGCTAGAGCTGAACATGTACCATCCAGTTGTAAGGAAGCTTTAACAGCCTTGCTGCTATTCTACCTTAAAATTTAAAAGCTGGTAAAGGTATTACATACTTTTAAGTGGGATCATAAAGTAAGAAAAGCAGAAATGAGAATGATACAGATTTGTGCACTAATTCTTTCCTCCTTCCCTGCTTTAGATATTTGAAAATGGTTGAAAATGCAACTACTTCATGATTAGTCACATAATCTGAACGGATGCAGTTTGAATCTTAAATGACAGCACCTGGCCACATAATTTCAAGCTGATCTTTACAGCCTGGCCAGAGAGCCACTAAATCAGATCCATTCTTCCTAGGCATCTGCCTGCTTGTAAGGCCTTTAGCAAAGGGGACAGCTGCTGACATTCAGAGCTCTGCTGAAGCCGTTGATGCTGTGCTAAGGCTCCTTTTGGCTTAATGCAGCAAGAAGGGGAACATAGGGATTCAATTCAGTCAGAATCAGTAGGAAGGCAGCAATGCTAAGGCAATTGTTCAGGGTGAGAAGGGAGCAAGAGATGGGATAAACACCTCGCAGGTGTCAGAAAGGATTTCCCTAGCTCAGGATGTCCTGAATCAGTTTGACAGTGCCTGTCTTTCTCCAGTCAATACAGGGAGAGATGACATCAGTAGTTTTGCTAAAGAGCAGTTGGATTGGTATGTTCTAATGGCTGAAATGAGAAATATAAATCCCAATGAACTAACAAGTAAAGAATTTCCTAGGAAATATCACTGCTGTTGCCTTGTGAAAGTATTCCTACTGATTTATTACAGCAGATCTCTTAAACACCAACATTTTAGGGGTAAGACAGTCTGTTGAAAGATGACATTTGGTAAGACAGTTGGTTCACAAAATGTTATCATATATAATACTATCCTGATTCCCTCCCAATTATTAGTGAAGTCTGAACTGGAGGTTAACAGTAATGAAAACACGATGCATTTTAACAACTAAAAATACAAAAGGAAAAAATATTATTGTGATTTCTTAGAAAAGAAAACATCTTTAAGGAATAAGTTCAAGAGCCTTTACAATTTACACTCAAATCAATTTAGTCTTGGCAGATAAAACCACAAGGAAAATACACCAGTGACAATGCAACCTTTCAGTGCCTAGCTACATCGACTTTAGATGGTATCCTAGGTCGTTGACACCAGTGTTGGTCCAAGCCTTTGCCAGCTCCAGCAGTCTCCATGACAGTTCTACAATCTCCATACCTTGACCGCAGAAGAGGAAAACATTATGTGTAAAATATATATATACACACATACATAACATATATGTTTTATATGTAGTTTTTAAATGAGTGATACTCCGTGATTCAGTGAAATCAAAGATGCAAGAGCATGGAGTGACATGACAAGCGGTAATGGATTCAAACTGAAAGTGTTAAGTTTACATTAGCTATTAGGAAGAAATTCTTTACTTTGAGAGTTGTGAGGCACTGGCACAGGTTGCCCAAAGAAGCTGTAGGTGCCCCATCCCTCTAAGTGTTCAGGCCAGGTTAGATGGGGCTCTAGGCAACCTAGTCTAGTGGGCAGCATCCCTGCCCGTGGCAAGGGAACTGAAACCAGATCTTTAAGGCCCTTTCCAACCCAAACCATTCTGTGATTCTGTGATTTCATGCATGAAGAAAGTACCTTTCCAGAAGAAGCACTGAATTTTCATTATTCTGGCTGACTATTTGTATTGCAGAAATCATATCCACACCAAGGACTTCTTATGCCAGTATGTGACATGCCTTCATTTCCTTGATTGTGTCTTGTGGAGGCAGAAGCTGACATTTCTTCTCACCTCTGAAACATGCCCTCTCACAGTACAAAAACCTACCATCATTCTCCAGACCAAGCAACTGTGTGTGGAGGACTGCCAGTATTAGTCAGCACTACTGATGAGAACAACAAGCAGGCAGCTTGTCAGAAGTGCTGTGTGACTCAGACTGACTTCCACAAGTCCTTCCGCACCATTAAATCTCTGTATCGTCCCAGCACATGTAGAGTAACAGATGATTAAACACAACCTTATTTTAGGAATCAAGTTAACAAAGTGAGCACCGTGCAATGCGAAGGCTTCTTTCACAAAGGCTTCTGGAGTTTCACAGTGACATTCTTCCCACTACCCTGAATTAGCAGGTGTATTTATTACCTGGCAGCTGTGGGCTGGGAGAAAACCCCCATACTGAAGTCATCTTTAATACAGAGCTAGATTAACATAAAACATGAAAAACAACTATTACAGGCTCAGTGCAGGCAACCAGCTGTGAAGTCTGTAGGAACAAATGTAATTCCTGTAACAGGTTACTAATTGCCCATAATACCTTCACACATCCCTTTCCACATGAATTGTCCAGCAGGCTCTTGGCTACTCTCATCCTTCAAATACAGGCTGTATTTTGGACTACCACATTTTGGGAAAAAATACTGAAATTCATGTTGTCTCTCGCTAATCAATAGCTATTCCAGCCAGAAACAACACAAGAGCCCATTCTAAGCACTGCCTTTCACTCACTGTAACTGAAATTGCAAATCCTACACACAGGACAATCACAGCATCAATTTTTACCTTTTGCAAAGGAAAACTTCTACCTACTCCGATGTTTAGAATCAGATCTCCTTTCTCACCTGTTTAAATGAAGGGAAATAGAGTTTCGCCCATTCAAAAGAAACAGTTAAAGACTGGCACCTGAAACTAAGGAAACTGCAGTGAGCTCTCCCACTGCTGCCCTCTACTACTGCTCTTTCATTCATCCAGGTTTCTCTACAGCACTGCACCAGAGACTACATTTGCACAGGGAAAGAAAAAACCCTGAACTAAATGCAGGATCACAACCCTGGATCTACAGAGCAGAGCTTGCCTTGCACAGGAAGCTCTCTGCAGATGCCCAGGAGAGCTGGAGGATGTTCAAGAACCATCCCTTCCAGGTTTAGGAATGGTCCATGGCTACGCACAGAAAAGCAAGCAGAGGTGGCAGAGGCATGGAAGCATGAACAAGGAGCTCCTGACTAGACACGAAAAAACAGCATACAACAGGTGGAAGCAAGAGCAGGCAACCTGGGGAGATGCACCATCCAAGCACACATAGGTGGGGTTAGGAAAGACGAGCCCAAATGAAGTGGAATATGGCAAGGAAGGTGAAGGGCAACAACAACAAAAAAAATAGCAGAGAGATCATCAGCAACAGGAAGACTAGGGAAAAATAAGGCATCACATCTGAGTGGAGCAGAGGACCTGCTGTCGGGGGACACAGAAAAGGCCAAGGTACTCACTGCCACCTTTGCTTCTGTTGTTAGCAAGAGCAGCCCCAGGACCCCTGGCCACACTGCAGATAATGGCTGTGTATCAAACCACTGTCAATATTCAGACCACCAAAACTACCAAGTAGTGCTACCTTACTGACAGGATCACCATCTCCTTCTGCCAATTTGCAATTCATCTGCTTGAACTCGCCCTTCA
>VYZT01002794.1:0-17937 GCA_013400735.1 Pomatostomus ruficeps
CTGAGTCTTCCCTCCACAACAGATGGGAGCTGAGCATTTCCATTCTCAGCCTCAGGTACACCTACATAATACTCTGAATATCAGCAGATTTCATGACAACTCAACTGAGAACTCATTGATAGGTCTTCCAATCAGGACTTGAAACTGTTGTTAATAGGTACTGTAGGCAACTGCACTGCCATCTGAAATTAGTTTCAGTGTCTATGTGTGAAGAAGAAAAGTCCTCTGATTCCCTGGTATTCAGCTTTTGGACACCACTGATGGACTCCCTTTTCAGCCATTGACATTGACTTTAAACTAACAGATGCCTCCTTCCAACATGTTTTAAAGAGAAGTCAAATGGCACAAATTGCCTGAGGAGAAGGGGGAGAAGGTAGGAGACAGATGAATAATGGCACTGTTCTTACTGCTACAGTTGCTGATGGAGCTTTAATGGTGCCTTAGAAAAATGATAAAGAAAAATTATCCTTCCTTCCCTAAAGGGTTTACAGACAGACCAGTGCAGAATATATAAGATGCATTGGGAAGACAGGAAATGGGGATCATTACAATTTAAGTACTGTGCAGCTTGAAATGTCCATCCTGAAGGAAAAGACAGATTTTGTCCAAGCTGAACCCATGACAACCCATGCTGAATAATTATATTTTTTCCAATGTTGAAACTCCAATAAATGTCTGATTTAAAATGCCAGAAGTTTTGAAATTTCTAATTGAAGAAAGGTATTTCCACTGTCTTGAAAGTCCATTACAAATATCTGAAAAGCCCTTCCTAATGTGTCAGCTTGGCCTGAATTTCTTTGAACACACTGTTCACTGGGAAATAGACTTTGAAAATACTTTTTTTTTCATAAGGCACAGGGAGGGAGCAGGAGAAATGTGTGAACCCATGTCATGCAAGACACAGGATGACAGACTGAGGAAAGATGTAGTCCTCCAGCAAGCTGATGCAATAGAGAGCTAATGGAGACTTGAACATTTACTCCTAAAGGCAATTCATGCCATGGAAATTTATGTTTATATTTTATGAAACTAACATGAAACAAAATGTTCTACCTAGAGTCAAACCAGCCCTTGTTAAAACACATCCACAAAAAAAAGAGAAGTTTTCTAATGAAAACCATTCATGCCATAGAAACGGTGTTTTCAAGCAGTGAGTGGACTGTTCCAATGGAAAAGCCATACCTACATATATATGTTTATTCTATTGTTTCCCCTTCTAGTAGTAATAAGGCAATGTTTGAGATTTACGTAACTGTTTCTGTTATGTAGTGAAGCCTGTGATCTGAGCCAGGTATTTCTTTGCTACAACTGCTTTTATACACAAAGAATGTACATATCATTCTTCTTCCCAGAACCCAATAGGAACAGACAAGTAACAGTTCATCCGAGCATGCTTCCAAGCCTGTCTTTTCAAACAATAATCTTCTCAAAAGAAGCTTGGTCTTGGCTTCTTCTAAGGGGAAATGCTACTCCAAGTTCTCCTGGCTCTCCTGTTGCAGCTCTTGCTTTTCTGCTTCCACAGCTGTGTTCCACCCACTGCCCTAGCTCTGCATTACCAAACAATGGCAATTCCACCACACCCCAAAAATCACCACCTTAGTCTTTCATATTTCTAGCTATTTTCTGCTTTGGACATAGGCTTCTCTTTTTTCCTGGTTTGCTTTCATAAAGGAGCTTGACCACCTTCTTTTATTCAGTTGAAATTAAGAGAATCAGTGTGCCAAATAACTTGTCTATGGTTGCCAAAAATAAGCTTGCTGGAAGCCTTTCCTTTCAATGCCACAGACCTGTCCATTGTCCAAGTGCAATACAGAACAGAGATCTCTTGTGGAACAGATCTCTGATTCATCCACACTTAACTAACAGTCAACAGTGGTTTCTTATCCCAAATATCCTCTTAGCCATGACACTGTGCCTTGAATAATATTTCATCTTCTAATGGTGCCTTTGATACCAAAGTCTAAAAAACACAATATTTTTCAAGATACACAATCCAGGAAATTTTACCATTGCTTGTAGAAAATTTTAACAAGGAAAGACAGCAGAGCAAGGGAAGACACAAATCAAGCTTTTTCTTCAGCAAGCTTGAGAAAGAGAAAAGGTCAATCCACCACAGTAACTGATGATGTTGCTCAGTTACTATGAGGGGGTTTGGAAGTCAGATATTGTAGCATGGGGAAGGTGAAAACATGCCCTGGCAGAGAGAAAATAGCCCTAGGAATGCTTAGGGGTAGCAGGGAGAAGCTAACAGGCAGCTTTCAAGGTATTTGAGATACTGAAGCAACAAAGCAACAACAAAAAGGAGCTTGTTAAAAAAACAACCTAAAATTGTGTTCTCTTGTCTTCTGCATTTTTCCCCATGGTTACAGACGCCATATTATTTATTCCCTGTCTTAACAGATGAAGTAAAATTACTTACTTAAAATGTTGTGATAAAGCAGGACCACCTCGAAAGACAGGTGCCTCTCTGACTTGGAGGGTGCATACCTTTTCAAGAACATGTCCAATGCTCCTGCAAGAACTGAATTCTGATTTTGCAAAGAAAAAAAATTGCTGTCCAAGTTTCCCAAGGAGCTGCTGGCAAACATTGGAAAAATTAGTGAGGGACAATATTTTAGTGACTAAAATGTTTCCAGATTCCTTGAGAATGACTGCCTAGGATGAAGCCGTATGAAGTTTTCTCTCTTTTAACTTGTTACCTAAAAAAAAAGTGAAAATACACAGGAAGGAGATCGTCTTTCTCCCCCTTCATCATGAATGTCACTCCTATGCACTGGTTGGAACTACGACTAATGTGCTAAGACTAAGACGAGGGTTTTTTATTCTGGAAATCGATCTAATCTGCAGAGAAGGAGAAAATGTATGGCAGGTGTGGAGACAAAGGGAGGCACTGCCCCACTACCCTTCTGAGTAACAGGCACAAGTGAATCAAATTTAAAGAAAATAACCATTTTCAGCAATCCCTCAAACCACCATATGAAATAGGAAATGCAATCACATACTCATATATATGAATAATTTTCAAATTTGACCACCAGCCTGAGATCTGGCAATTTGAGCACTTTTCATCAGCATTAGCAACAGTATGGGCAAACTAAACAACAGTACAACAGTATGGGATAACACCATACTCAGCTTGTTATAATGAAGTTCATACTATACAGAATCAGCTGGTTAAACTATATGAAAAACAACTAAATAAATCTGTGCATTTCAGCATCTGTAAGACATTCTTTCTGGAAATCTACATGGTAGGTTACTTAAAGAGCTCACATAAGGACAGTGATTGTCATGGAGGGCAGACTAGTTATTGTCTAATGTGTAACATCCTTCAACCAAGGAGGGCCTTTTTAATGGTTGGAAAAAATTTAATAGCTGCAAGGGACATTATTACATTAGAGAGGAGAGAGAGACAGAGAGATAAAAGAGAGAGAGAGAATGATCCTAAACCAGAAAAAAAAATTAATATTGTTTCTCTCCTATGAAGATGTATAATACTATTGTGAAAAGGATACATGGGTAAACTCCCGCAAAATATTTGGATAAAAATATTTGCATGAAATGCTGGCAATGTTATGAAAATACTGTGATGATTAAATGTCTAATTAATTATTACTATTTATTGGTGTTACATCCATATTTGAACACTCTAATCAGGGCACAGTTCTGCTGAGTTCAATGCTATACAAATAAGTTAGGGGAGAAGCTCCATTTCCCTGGTGAGTCTGCAATCCAAATAGCAAATGCAAAGTGGAAAGAGAAAGAACTTTAGAATGTGACTTACCCAAGAGCATATAGTAAGTCACTGTCAGAACGATGGGAAAAAGGAATTCAAAAGAACAAAAACATTCCCCTAATCTTACGATATCACACCACACTGTCTCTATTTAAATCGTGAAACATGCATGCATGTATGGCTCTGTTCATCCTAAACCACATCTTCATTATCCTTCTCCTATTACATATCTCTGTCCCTATTTGCAGCTGAACCCTATTTACTGAACCCTCTGAACATAATCAGACATCTGAAAGGCACAGATTTTCCTTTCCTACATCACAACATAAACTGGAACATTGTTAAGGAAAGCTTATATTACGAAATGGGGAGAAAAAGACATAAGTTAATCATTGTCTGCCTTATCTGATGTTGAAGAATTTTTTCAGGAAAAAGTTTTCAACCAATCTTACAAAGAATGTTTATTTCTACTCACTCTGTAATTCACATTTATATTTGCACCCGATAGCAGAATTCATGACCCAACTTCTGCAACTGTATTTAGAGATATTTTAAATATAAAACAGAACCCCTGAAGAAATAGCACCTTCTTCCATTTCTTCCCCTCCTGCTAAAACACACCTGGCTCACCTCAGAAGTCTTTTAAAAGAAAGATCGTGTAATAACTTGCAATCAGTCCCAACACCAGTTTTACTGCAGTTACAGCCAAGCTATACTCAGGACCACATCAAGAGATAAGAAAAAGGTAATTTTCTGTCACCTTTGTTATCCATCCTCATCTCTCGCACAGTAAAAAGCCATGAGCTAGTTCAGTCATCAGGACAATTTAGAGGAGTTTTTGTGAATTAGTTATCTGCAAGGAACCTCAGACAGCTGTCCCACCAATGGCAGAACTCTGCAGTGAAGAAGCAGTATGAAATCACCTCTTCCCACCACAGGATGCCAAATGCAGAAGGAAGCTGAGAACAACAAGACCTGTGCAAGGTCACCACATCCAGGACTGGAAATGGTATAAAATCCTGCATAAAGGGTCAAAGATGTACCCAAAACTTCAGGGAAGATCAGACTCCCATTTCTCTCTGTAATAGGCTATCTGTTATGACTTCTAATCCTCAGACCATTACAATGTTATCTTGAGGATAAACAGTAAGACTTCGCTATTTCTGCAGGAAAATAGGTATCTGCTGGGATCTCTGAGGTTCCTCCTTGCTGTTCCTGGTAATGACACCTTCTCCTGCTTATTTGTGACCCCAGCCAGCCATCAAAGCTTCCTACCACATCCCAGAAAGCATGAGGGGATGACAACAGAAAGGTGAAGCAGTGACTGGCACTTGCAGAAGAGCTCTAAAGAGCCCAGAAGCATTACAGATCACAGGAGACTACAGAGCTGTCCAAGCTCAGCAAAACCTGATGTACAGCTTCTGGCTGTGGATTGCCTCCACAGCCAGAAGGAGGGCTCCAAGCTGAAGAAAGCCAAAACTCAAACGTCTTGCAAACATTTTGATGGTCCCGTGAACTTTGGGACTATTCATGACACCAGAGACAGAGAAGCTGAATCTATGGTAGCCTATTTGAGATAAATGCATTAGCTGTGGTCAGTGTGACTATCTGGGTAGGAGGAGTTGAGCAGTCAGCAGCCAAGATACAGATCCCTTCCTGACTGGCTTCATCATATGTTACCACTCTGAAGGGATAAATATTTTAGCAGCTTTTCTGGTAAAAGGCCAGTATCAATTCAGCAGCACTAACTGGCTAATGAGGAACTAAATTAACAGAGATGACAAGAGCTTAGTTCCCCCACACCACCTGGATTATATTGACTAGGAAAAGAAAGCAGCATATATCCAGTTCATGAAGGTGTGCATTAGACCCACTTAATCTTGCTGCCCAATTTCCATCCCCTCAAACACTACCAGTCCCATGAGATTTGGTACCTATAAGAGATGGAATTGGTTCTACTATATGTATGATTTAAATAATTTAAATTTGAAGAAAATATATTCTCTAGTTCATTATCTAAATTTTAATGCTGTATGTTAACCAAAACTAAATTAATCAAAAGTACACCACAAAAAGCCAGATAGAAGAAACAGGCACTTTAAGTATGGTTTTAGGCAATTGGTCTCCTTTATCAGAACCTAGGATTTTGCAATCATTATTTCATCTTCTTTGTACCTGAAGCTTTCATTCTCCATGATAGTTTGATCCTTTTTGCCAAGCCTCTTCAGCTGTAGAAAGCTTTGGTTTGCTTTCCAGTTCAGGTTCCCATCTGCCACTTCTAATCCTCATTTTCATTCTTGCCAACTAGTCACCTGATTTCTTTGATCCTTTGTAGCAAACCTTGAACTCTGTTTCTATTCATACTAGAATCCAGCATCAAGAAGTAATGTTTTCTTTTCCCTGTAGTTTTTTGCAGCCTTTAGCTTGTTAAAGCTTGTTTATTTTTTCCAAAATTTTCAATTGCTGCACATGAATTTTCTGTGGTTTCAGGCCATGTTTCTGACCTACATGCATCTTCCATGTCCTCTTTTTCAGTTCCTAAATGTTGTTTAGGCAGTATGGCTGGTGTACAGCACTGGGAGAGCAGTAAGTTACCCATCTGTAACTGGCACTCCCTGGACTCTCATGGCCTTGCAGATGTGTAGGACAATGAGGTCTTCCCAGGTCTCACATTCACTAGGGTGGGTGAAGCACTCTGAGGATCTCCATTGTTGTACAGGAAGTTCCTGAAAACCCTTGAGAACTTAGGGTGGTGTGGGTGGGTGTCCAGGCTGGCTGCAGCATCTCAAAGCACCACCAGAGCATAAATGATTGCTCCATGTGTGTGCCAGAGTACAGCCTGCTACAGATGACTGATAAACGCAATTCATCCAGCTCGTGCAAAGGAGGATGGTGCTTGACTTTAGCATAGGTCATCTGGATGAAGATGCTGGTGGACAGTAGGATCACTTCCTTGGTGCAGCATAATGATCACGTAGCCAGAATGGTCGTCTGCAGTATCACTCCAGTGTGATCCAACAAAATTCTCCTGGAGGTTCGTGTTCACAGAGGGAGGAGAGATTTTTTAATTGAAACCAGTGGAAACAGTTAGTTGAATGGGGTTAGCTGAGTTAGGGTCCTATGAGCTGACTCAAGTGCTACAAACATCAGTGTTAAATGCTAATTCCGCGTAGAGGCCATCATTGGACAAGGTGTTTAATCCTCTATTTGGATGCACCACTGTTCCTTAATTGGTTTATCAGTATGGCCAGTGCTGTTGGGATTAGTACAAAGGTTCCCTTCGCATAAATCGCCTAGCAGTGTATTCTGCATTTCTATGCAAGGGGCAAGAGGGGACATGGAGTCTTTAGCTTCAGAGCAATACAATGTTCTTAGGCCTCTTTTTGAAGAATCCCATGAGAATTTTTGGAACCATGTTTATTTTCCACCAGAGGCTCCCTCATGGAGACTTCAGTGTCATGAGTTTAGGAACTGTTCAGACATTATTAGTACAGCAGTTGTTAGAATTACATGACATGATTAGTGTTAAGGATGTTACTCCAAGAATACTCAAACTGTTGCATTCTCAGACAGACATAAACATGCTGAACACTTCTCTGGGGCCTGACTTTCTCTAAGTAGGACAGACCATGCCTGTACATGAATCCCAAGGTTCAGAATTTGGCATAGAACATCATGGATGCAAAAAGTATTGAATAGGCCTAGCAGATACAGACTTTGAAAAAATATTAATTTCAGATAAGAAAAGGGAAAAAGCTCTTCACACCTTTGCAAAAAGGTTTTACAGATTTTAAAGTTTGCAAAAAGGATGAGCTGAGCAGTCATGGGGTTGCATCCGAAGAGTGCTGGGAAGAGACATTAATTCTGTGTTCTTCATACTCATGCATGGAGGCATGAAAGTCAGAGTTTATATACATGTTCTCAAAAGACCCTGCTATTCAAATTTCTGATTTGTCTCACACAAAGCATACATGTGCCTCCAGGTCCACACTGATGAGCACTCAAGGACCACAATACATTCCTCAAAACAGAAAATAGAGTCCAAACAAACAGACAGCCTCAAAGAATGCCAAGAAGCCATGAATATGCTGATTTAAAACAGTTAACAAATTTTAAGGACCGCCAAGTTACATAGTTTCCTTAAGCACAGCTACTCAAGAAATTAAAGGTCAAGGGATCATTGTAGAAGTCCCTCTGAGTGGACGTTTTCTACAGATTAGTCACCTGTTCGTGCAGTAAGACCCATTATTTGTCCAATAAACACCAGTATACCTTCTTTTTGTCTCATACGTCTGGGAAAAACTGGAGCATTGGGACTGATTCCTTGACCCGTTTGCCCTGATGTTCTGACCAGCAATGTAACTAAGCACTGATTCTTTACAGTTTTCACAATATACCTGAGACACTGCAGATATAAACCTTGAGTGGGAAAGATGTTGTGTGAAGTTTTCTTAGTAATCACCCTAAGGGGAGATGATATTTTTTCTCTTGGTCTTATCTGTCAGGCATTAATTGCTTCCCTGGTTCCCTACAGCTGCAGTTTTCTTTTCCTAAGCTTCTTTCTGTTCCAAATACATTTCTTGCATTTCTTACCTGTATAGAGCTACTGAGCCCTTTGTTGCCATGGTTTCCTTAAATGTTCCTATGTCTGTCCTCTCCTGTTTTCCACAATACACAATTCAAAACTTTTGTCAGCCAGGATCTTAATTACTGACATAAATCATCTAAGTTAATGAGGGATCTGTACCTTTAACACCATGATATTTACATTTTATGTTTTTGATTTAGCGATTTGCTAAGATTTAACAGAAAACAATTTTCTGTCTCCTCAAGCTTTACTTCCTTGTAACTCATAAACAGGATGAAATAACAAAGAAGCATTCAAAAGGTAAAGCCTACAAATATAAAAGCGAGCTTTACCCAATTCTTAAAATACAGTTTTTCAAACAGCTTGTCTAATCATGGTCTTCCAGGTCCCGATGGTATCTTCTCCCCTGGGATCTTCATATGCTGCTTAACAAAGAAGGTAAAGCATTTTGTCCAGATGATAATTTGTGCCAAAAAATTACATGCCTCATAAGGATAGTCAAAGACGAGGCTAAATAAGAAACTAGGGGGGAAAAGTTCATGTTGCTTTTCTTCCATCTACTCACACTACATTCCGGTTTTGAGGCTGGTGGCTACCAGACAAGCAGGAATAGCCACATTTGTTCGAGTTTCTCTGTCATTGGATTGCACAGATATTTATGTGTACACACAAGCCAAATAGTTATTCATTTTTTAAATATCCAAAAACAAAACACCCCAACCCCCCACAAAACACCAAACACTTGTGATCTATTTGACTCATAACCAGAAGTTCCTTCTGACGACTTGTAAAGAGAAAGAACATGAAGCACTAGCAATTCCGTAGTAACATTCTACGCAGGAAATTTCACCAGTAGATAATGATATCTTTAACAGTGACTACAAGAAATTTGTATTTATTTATTTTCATGGAACTTGTTAAACAAGAAATACCACATGAGCAACGGGACAACGGGTGTGTGCAGACATAGGGGGGTGTGTGCACCTTACACACCTCCTGCTCATACATTTCCCATTGATGTACCACCAGTGCTTTGGTTTAGCCATATGGTTTCATTTTCAGCCTCATCCCTGCCACTGTCACATCGTTACTCCTCCACACTGACAAATATTCCGTAGTTTTGGAGCGAAAAGCCGAGCGCTAGGCGGCGGGAGGCGGACGAACGCCTCTGCGAGCTCTGTAAGACCGCTGCGCAAAGCCGGAGGCGCAGAGTTTAGGAGGTGCTAAGGTCGCCTGAGAGAAACGGCAGGTCTGTACGCCGCCGCCGGCTTCGAGAGGCACCGCCACCGCACTTGGCAGCGGCGGGGGCATCCGCTCCCGCCGCCCGGCCCCGCGGGGACACCCGCTCCCGCTCCCGCCGCCGGCCCCGCTCCGCTCCCTCCGCCGGCCCCGCTCCGCTCCCTCCGCCGGCCCCNTCCCCCACAGAACGCCCGGCAGGCGGGCAGCCCCTGGAACCGGGGGAGCCCCGGGCAGCCCCGGGCAGCCCATGGAAGCTGGGGAGCAGCGGGCAGCCCCGGGGAGCCCCACGGGCCCGGCTCCACCCAGCAGCACCGCCGCCGTTGAGGCGTCCGGCAGCTTGCGGGCCAAAAGCATAGGGATGGCACTAAGGCGGCTCGGTAGAGCGCCGCTGGAAATGCCAGAGCTAAGGCAGGAGACAAGCCTATTTTTAAAATTCTTGTTATATTTTTTTTCAGGGGAAAGTGTAATTCCGAAGGGATTTAGTCACAAGATACCAGTTTGTCATAACAGACCAGTTATTCTGTCGTCGGGGTCACGCACGGGAAGTTCCCGGAGCCGGCGGGTATTCCCAAAAATAAAACACAGGGCACAAGAGGAGAGTGACGAGCAGGGACCAGTTTCTGTGCTGTGAGCACGGGGGCTCATAGCTTCCAAGTCTCAAATAGTTACTGAAATAACTACTTCAGGGACAAATTTAAATGCACGTATAATCATTCACGCTTTTGAAAAACATTCAGGGAAAGATTCTTATTACGGACTGGCGCTAAAGCAGAGTATTTGGAGGCTGACCGCCCCCTCGCTTTCATCATAGGGATGCTGAATTCCCGTTCCTCTAAGTAATTTAACAAGCTCCTCAAATATTTTGTGTCCGAATGTTCATGTTTCTCTCTAGCAAAAGGATGATATTCCCTGTATCCAACAAACTACAGTTACAATGCTATCTTACATACACATACTTTTCACCACTTTTTTGGTCTACTAATTTTCCTCTTTAAAAAAACGCTGCAATCTGCACACACACAAAAAAACCCCAAAACCCAAAAAACCCACAAAAACTGACCATGTTCTTGGCAAGTTAGAATCTGTAGTAATTTGCAGCTCTCTCCTTCAGAACTGCTGTCTCTGAATTTTAAAATTACTCATCTCAACAGAAATTGGTATGCTGGCAGAAGAATGAATCTCAATAGCTGTATAAGAATCTGTGTTCATTCAATCTCGTGTTGAGGACTTTGCTTTGTAACACAGTATTTTATAATATGTCAGGTTTTGCTTTTCTGGTTCTTTGCTGTTTAAACTGACGAGCAATAAACTACCTTGTCTTTTTATCCTCCATCACAAAAAGTTAGCAATTTTCTACAATAATAAATGGAGCATAGTAAAAAAAGTAAAAACTCCCAGTGAAAAATGCTTGGAAAAAGTCTTGAAAAATCATACCTACTCTTGTTGGTAATGTGTGAAATTATTACAAGTATATTCACTATGAGAACTATTGATAGATTACTCACAATTTAGCTAAATTCAATGAACCACATACTGTGCCCATCTCAGTAGGTGACTCATGCATTTTGTATTTCAAGTATCAAATGTTTGCCAAAAACAGTATTTAAAAAAGTAGGAAAATTGTTCAAAAGGGCTTGTGAATAGGTTGGGACTACCCACAGGCAGCTCTTACTTATGTTCTGACCACTTACGTAGGATTTCATGGCACTACTGTAGTATTCTGTTAGAAGTAGTGCTTAGCCACAGCAGCCCCACCTTATGCACTTCATGTTTTTTTCTCACATATATTGTACCTTCTTTAAATACACACACATTAGAATTTAATGCGATACTTTAAAGCAGTTGTGTTTTAAAGAGAAAAGCCTGCCGAGTAAACATTTTCCCTACAGAGTTACTGCTCAGTAATTTTATACACATTTCCTAATTTTCCTAGCACCATGCTTTGCCCTTCTAAATTTAAATGTAAAAAAAAAAAAAATCAGCATTGTCAAAAGAATAATTTAGCTGATTCCTGAATAATGTATAATACTATTTAAAATCAAATATTTCAATGTAAAGCTGGCAGAATCAGGTCCACAAGAAGGAATAGGCTTCAGTCCTCCTGGTGGTGACACCTTTTCACCATTTCAACACCTGCAGGGTGACAAAGGATGCTGATGACTCGGTAGGTTAGCTTAGATTTAGGCAGTTTTCCAAACCCATTCATACAGACCACGGAATGCATCTGGATCTAATTTTTAACTTCAAGCAAGGGTTGCCTGATCCCAGAATATTGTGCATTGCATACACACAGCATCCATATATTATAAACTCTCCTGTGAAAGCAGAGAATCGTGTGCCTTCATGGCGTGTGATAAGAGAGGACAATTTTTTTTCACCAGAGCCTGTGACCTGTACATACTTAAAGAGGGTGTGACTCTCAGTGTCTATTTGCTGGATGCCTTAGAAAAGGTGAAATATTTGGTGAAATAGTTTTGCATATTTGGGGACTTCTTTAATTAGTATCAAACAGTGCAATTTCATTACTGATCATCTCTGCATCTTCTTTCCCAGCATTCCTTTGGCACTTTCCCTCATGAAGTGGCTCTTATACACAGTCCCTTCTGATCCCTGGAGGAAGCCAGTTCAGCGTCATCCAAAAAGTGATGAACCTAGAATTCACAGAATCATAGAATGATTTCAGTTGGAAGGACCCTTAAAGATCATGAAGTTCCAAGACCCCTGCCACAAGCAGGGACACCTTCCACTAAACCGGGTTTCCCAGAGCTCCATCCAACCTGGCCTTGAACACTTACTTCCAGAAAAGTATTGCAGGAAAACCTTTCATTTATTTTAGACTCATTTAATGAAACTTAGCAACCAGGCAGCAAGTAGGAAAAGCATTAGTATGCCCAGACAATTCTCTAAAAGCCTTTACCAACTGTGTTGTAAGAGGATCGTTAGCTTCCTGCCTATGAAATTACCAAAATTGATGTCTTTGTATTGACATGGGTGAAAGTAATGATACTTGAAGGAAATATTAAATTTTAAGCAGAGAAAGTATACATATTTTGCTGGTAATATAAACTTGTCCAAGTGTTCTACATTGGGAGTGAATACATAGACAATATAGAAAGTCTCAAACAACACATAGATTGTATTTTTTAATACTCTAAGATTAAGGCGTTATTCCACTTGGGAAATCATGTTAATTGTTAAATGATGACAGCTGTAATATTAACATTTTTAACAAGGGGCCAGATTATTGCTTTACTATCTATGCATCATGCTAGAAATGCTTTTTAACATCAGAGACTCAATATTTATCAAGAGAATTTGATTTCATAATAACCAGTATAACAGTACTCCACAGTTTCCATTAGTTTGATTGAATGTTATATCTGTCTAAGCAAACCAAGCATTAGGCGCTTCAGTGAAAGTCACTTGTCATAGAGAAAAATATAATGCATGAATATTTCATTAGTAGATGAATACCCATCAAAACTTTACTTGAAATGCTTGAAAGCACCTACTGAATGCTTGCCAGTTATTTCATAAAACAGAGATGGTAGTAATGCTGCTGTTGAAACAGGAAAAAAATCTATTAGATCATTTAACATACTAAAACAATTACGGTATAATTATAAGGAACATAATTATATGTTCTTGATGTCTTTAACAGTGCAAGCCTCACTAATTAACATTAGAAATTCAATCAAAACAAATTATGCTTTAAAATTTAAGGATGAACTTAAAGAGAAAGATCACATTTACCAAGTCAAACAAATAGCACTTTAAATTCCACCTGATAGTAGGCAAACTCTGCATATGTATGCCTGCAATCTCTCTCTCTTTCCATCTCCTAAATGTTACTTTGTGTATTTGGAGATATACCTATAGAGATGGATGGATGGATGGATGGATGGATGGATGGATGGATATGTATACATACACTCAAATTACTTACCATTATTTAAAGTTATAATGTCAGTTTTGCCTGAGACAAAATCCAGTAGAGATTCTTGTGGCCTTTGGTTTAAACTTTAAAGCAAGAGAGTTGTACTGTTCCTACTGTATTTGGGTGTTTTCTGCATTGTGTATAAACTTACTATAAGACTTTCATCTCCAACCCTACCCTCGGTTTGTATTTTACTGTTCTCTGTTACTTCTCAACTCTTAGGATTATGGGATTGTTTATAGAACAAAAAAACCACCAGTTTTTGGGGAAAACATTCCATTCTTTTAAAAATTTTAGATATGTCATGTCGTTAAGACAACAAAGGAGATCTGCTCAGACCTTTCCCTATATAAACTGTTCTCTTCGAAAACATCTGTTTTGCAGAACTGGAATTAGCCTAATTGCTTCAATCCTGTTGTCATTCTCAGTTTTCCGCTGGAAGGGATTTCTCTTAGGCTCAAGCTCAGACAAAGCTATTCCAGTCAAAATATACAGGTTCTTTGTTTTGTTTCTTTGTAAACAAACATTGTATTTCATATGAATATGCATCTGTGCATCTGTCTCAGTTACTGCTGTGCTTCACAGGACGTATGGGCCACTTGCCTGTAGCCCTTGCATCCTTTCAGAGAGGGGACTTCCAACCATCTGGGTTACATTTCACTGATGATGTCCAGTGAAGCCTAGCTCTGTGAGCAGCACAGTCACAGTGTACAGGGCAGGAGCACTCAAAAATTTTGGAAATCTATAGAGCAATGTTTAATCCAAACGAAACAACCCTCATTTTTTCATTTAGTATTAGAGTGTTAGATACAAAAACAAAATTCAAAACATCTGAATTTCTTATGGAGTGGAAATTCCCCATTTTTGGCTAGCTCTTTCCCTAGACTGCTAGTGATAGTCTGATAAGCTTTTTTATTTGTTTAATAATCTCATAAATTCAACAGAATACCTACAGGGTGTTCTCCTCTCACTCTGTGGAAATTAAAAAGACAAAGAGGTTCAGTCACTGATCTTGCATTAAACAGATGAATGTAAGAAACCTCATGAACAAAAGAAAAACTAAATTCTCGATAAAAAATAGAGCATTGAAATATTGTTCAACATCTTTATATTATATTTTATTTGTACTGGGACTGGATCTTAGCAAAAATACTTCAAATATATTCTTCTCTCTTGCCTTGAGAAACTCCAGAATGACATCATCATTCATAAGAACAGAAAAATGGAAACCTCTGAGAGCTTGGTTTCTCTCTTTGAAAAACTAAGTAGCATATAGAGTAAGCACTGCTTGTACTCTTTCTATATTTTTGCTTTCCACTCATTTTTCCAAATCAACTAAAGCGGGACTATTATCTAATTAATATTTTAGCCATTTTCTGCTGCTCCTTTAGGTGGATACACACATTCAAAGGCCTGATCATGAATAAGGCTGAACACTGAGGGCACCAGCCAGTTCCCTAAATGCAGGAGACCAGTGCTAACTGGGAGACCTTCCGATAGCCCAGTCATCCCCGTGCAGGCAGGTGGGAGTGCAGGAGGTGCCTGCACCTTTTGGCACGGCCAGACCCTCAGCAGCTCCTCTAGGTGACTCATCACTCAGCTGAGCCTCACCGTGTCTCTCAAGGTCTGCCAAGGTCTAGCTAAAGGTAGCACCACTTTGGTTACCTTAAGTCCATGTTTGTGGCTGGCTTGGCACTTCAGAGTGCAAACTCCAATGCAATGTAAGACATCAGAAATACTAGAAGAGTTAGCATGATTGTAGCTTATTTCAGATTAATCCTCAAAAAAATCTTGGTATTAGGACTATGAGATTTCAAATCCTTACTGATCATTAGAAAAGCTATTACTTTACACCCAAGTATATTCCTAGAAACACTGGACTTTATCAGAGCACATCAGCCACAGCAGTGATTAGTGCCAGTGAAAATGTGTGAATTTTTCACAGAATAATTGCATTGGAGTATTTGAATTCTAAGAAGAAAATTCAGACAACTCCTTGCATAATTTGATTAATCAACACCTCCTCAGTGAATAAAGAGTTTCTCATGCTATTAAAGGTTGAATGGATTCCAGAACTATGCTGAAGAATGACGGCAAAAATTGACTGAATAACGCAGAAACAAACTTGTCAAGTCCCATACATATGAGATTGCTTTCTATTTCAGATTCTGCTCCATTCTTCCACGGAACCAAAGATGATGGGATGTCTTGATTCTCCATATAAGCCCTTTAAATATAGCAGTGTAATGCTTTTGTTGCTATATGATAAAACATCCCTGTTGTGGTAGGGCTGGCTGGTCTGGTCTGGTTTAACCCCTTCAGCATACAATGTTGCTTGGTGCAGTTGGAGTATGGAGAAACCCTGTACAGTTTTTCACGGATAATTTCCCTACTGCACTACACTTCCTTCTGTAAACTGGAGTTTTCAAAACTATTTTAGTCTGTAGCACGGACGGGCCGAGGAGCCAAAGGGGAGAGCCAAATGAGAGACCACAGAGAGCGAGCAAAAGAGAGGGCAAAAAGAGACAGGGCAGAACCCTCTGACATTTATTTACACGTTCTTACAAATCACCGTGGATTGGAGGTAGAAATCACTACCTCTCAATTCCACTGGTCAAAGGAAAAATCTATCACAAGTCTTCGCCTAGGAGAATGGAATGACAAACAACAAGGACAGTTAACAAAACATAGATAGTTAGCAAGAAACCATGGCCACGTTTACAGCAGAATTTGTGAGAAAGTATCACAGCAAAGAGAAACACTGAAAAACTGCAAAACTCAGGACAACATTAGTCACATTTTATTTTCATATGGTCAGCTGTGCAATTCTGTTATGTGGTTTAGTTTGCATATGTTTTTAGTAAGGCTTATAATAAAATATTTTCCAATGGCTACCATCTTCGTTCCTCTTTTGAAGAACCACCAAAATACCTGTGTGGCCATGGCATGCATTTTGTTGGTATTTGGAATGGCAGCACACAGTGACAAATAAATAAATAAATGGTAATAAATAAAATAATTACATCTATTCCACTTTGAAACAAATTATTACAAAGCAGCTGATTACAACTGGAGAGAAGATGTAGTAAGGCAAAATGCTAGTAGTATCAATTGGAGAGAATGAACTGGAGTAGTCAGGCACAGTCTCAGGAAATGGATTGTCTCTCAGGGGGAGTTTTAGTGGTGTGAAAACTTGCATTGCATTTCTTCAGCACGCAGAAAAGCAATCTACCTGATTTTCCCAGAAGTACAAAAGCAATCAGGTTTTTTCCCAGTCTGTTGCCTGCTAAGAGGGATGGGGAACCCTGGAAAAAACAGGAATGAAGAAACACCAGAAAATCTTTATTGTACACCACCAGTATATTTTCAAGAAATATACTTATTTTTCATAAATTTTGTCTTTAAAAGGAATTTTCCAAAATACTTTTGGGAGAAAATACAACCCTCATTGTTGATCTGCTTATTTGGCAAATAAAGGGAGAAGTAATAGAAAAACCATTTTGGATGCTGCAGGGGGCACAGACTGAGTTTTCCATGGAGTTTTCTTTTCCAAATTTTATCTAGCTATTTCAGTCATTTAAAAGGTGTTTTAAACAGAAAATCCAACACGTGTACTAATAATTTTTTTCTCTTCTGCTCACAACCTGTTGTGGCATTAGCTACAGTTGCTTCAACAACTTCCCTTAACATCTTCAGCCTATGTATCACCAAGTTAGCTATGTCTAGTCTTGACCAGGTCCAGGAAGGATTTCTGTGGGAATGTGTGGGAGATTTCCAAATCTGCTGGTCTGAAAGAGCCTGATTTTCATTTTCAGTCTTGAAAATGTTAAACAATATTTTTTTCCCAGAGTAACCTGAGATGCACGTATACTGCACATTTCTTCAGTATTTTATATCTGTAATTAAATGGGTTTAGCAAACAGAAAATGAGTCTAGAAGGTGAATATCCTGGCCTTAAGACCTAATACTCTGAGCATATGTTAATTTTTATTTCACTGGTACAAATATAGCTGTACATTTGTCTTAGATGCAAGGATTTCAACATCTTGTCAAAGTATTCCACCACTGCAGAATTAATATTCTTTAACATATATGTTGAGGTTTGAGATAGTTTTTCTTTCTTTTTTTTTTCTTTGCTTGTCTCTCTATCTTAGGAATTTTTTCCCCATTCTTGTTAATGGGTGGACGATCAAGAGAGACAAAGGAGCCAGGGACAGTGCCTGGCCCCGGGGTAGGCAGCAGGGCAGGGCACCGGTTTTGGAGTTCTTCCTTGTTTCTGGGGAGAAAGGAAGGTGGTGGAGGGAGCTCTGGGATAGACTGCCACCACTCCAGGTTTTTCGCTTCTTGCTGAGGCTTTCTACCTGTCTTAGGGGGGAGAAACCCAGGACCTCCGAGTATTTCTTCCCCTCCCAGGAAGCCAGCCCCGCCCCCCCCCCC